>CAJPVJ010001459.1:0-16361 GCA_905397405.1 Oppiella nova | reverse complement strand
TGCCTAACCTTTTCTTGATTCTCTTCATTAGTGGCTTCCCTCGGTCTACCTGATCTAGGTAGATCAGTGATGTCTGTCCGTCTTCCATCTTTAAATTCATTATACCAAAAGTATACCTGTGTCTGACTCATATGGCCTTGAGGCACAGCGGTCTGTAGCTGGGCTGAAACAACAATGGGTGCAGTATCCAATAAAACATTCACCTTAATAAATGCTCTCTGTTCCTCCACCGTAATACTGCCCCGAAGATTGTCCAAATTTGGCCCCTCCGCTTTAATGAGTGCCAACACGACAAGAATAAACACAATAACACGTAACTTCATAATTAAAGAGTTGAAACATTAATGATTATTAATCACATTAACATAAGTGTTTACTCCTTATAATTATTCAAGGGTATGGAGATAAGATAATTCCGGAAACTTATGGTTTGACCTATGTATAATTAAAACAATTTATAATAATTCTATTTAATTACAGTTAAACATATAAAGTAAAAAATCTTATGTTAACATTGCGGGCAAAACATTAGGCTTACAAATGTGAAATATCCATTTTTGAACAAACTAACCTATTGAAAATTTATTTAAAAGTTTATTCATATTATTAAACTATCATACACGTTTATATCATAAATAAATAAATTATGAAATTCAAAAATACACTGTATTTTGTAGACCAATCTTAGCTAGCATTTTTTCAATTGGTAAGTATACAGACTGTAGTTTGTATTCGTATGTATTTTTTGTGTATGAATGTTAACAAAAGTACTATACTTTATACTATACACTGTAGTATACAGTGTATAGTCACAATTTGGTATTTTATAGGGGGTGTGTGGCTGTTTAATAATATATATATTATATATATTGATCCGGCTAAATCTGATTATTTCTGACCACATCGGTACGCAAAGTGTTCTAAATATATAGCAATAAAATATAAAATATTACATAGTTGCATTATAAATTATGATAACTAGCTTTATTATCGATTTGCTATTAATTAATCAATATAAAGTATTAAATATACGATATATAACTTTGAAACAAAAAAGTTTTTTGTTCTCAATCAATATTGTATTTTGTTTTGTGTATTAATTATTAATTAAGCATTTCATATTTGAAATTAATAATATTATGACAAACACTGAACGGGAATTATTAATAAAACATTGGTGTCACCATTACCATTGATATAATTCATAAAGATATGCCTAGTACTACTAATACAATAATAATAAGATATTATGATATCAAAATGTTGAAAGTATAAATATACAATGTACATTATAGTTCACAGCCACGGAAAATACAATGTTAATTATTAATTATTTTGTGCTTATTATTATTTATAATGTATCACATGAAATGTATAATAATTCATATACTTGTACACGTGTACATTAGATACTATTATTTTTTATTAAATATAATACTAGTACTTGTATTACTTAATTGAAACTGTTTGTAGGTGATATATCCTAGTTGTTTATAACATAATGAATAATACTGTATAATGTGTTTTCTATAATATTTTACAGTTTACTAATAATTACATAGTTAAAACACCCTGTTGGTATATTATTAATAAGCAACATGACTAATATTAATAGAGTTGTATAATATCACAATGCGTTTAATTACAAAATTGTTAAATATTTTAATAATTATTCATATATTAATTACTGAAATTTGGTCACAAATATTTTTATTTATTACTGAATGTTATAAAAAAGTTGTAAACATTGCTAAGAAAACTTATGGTTTTATAAATACACAAATTAAAGATAAATTCTTATTATTATTGAAAACATTTTGTTTCATAATATTATGTTACGAAGGTTTTGAGATAACCGCCGATTTCCTGCACTATCCCTATGTCTATAAGTTTAGTGTCAAACCCTCTCAGGGTTTGGATTTACTGCCGATTACTATAATAATAGTGTTGAAAACAAATATTTTCGATTTCATCCCAAGAGAGCCACAATTTATAACGGAAAACGAGTCCACAATTTCCGTGAACGACATTTCATTGTCGGCTCCCCCGCCAAACCCGTAAATCTTGGCCCCATTCCCGCCACCGATAACCATCACAACAAGAGCGTCGCCATTAAACCGCTGACCAGACATACCCTTCATTACAGTCCTGATCTGAAAGCACTTAACGTCGCGATATATATAGCACTCGAAGCCCAACTGCTCGACCATGGACTTCCATCGGTTCACCTCATCCTTCAGACCATCAGTGGTCACAAACAGTATGGCCAGACCTCTGGGCCGGGAGTCCATCTTAAAGTATCGCGAATTCAGCATCGCTGATCTCAGCGTCCGTGCGTTTATTACTTTTAATTCAATGTCCGGCCCATAGGGCGATGTCGATGGTTGTGATGATTGTCCGGGTACTTGTTGGTTTGCAGTTATATTCTCTATTCCCTGCCTTTCCTCTTGTAGTCCGGTCTCAATGGATTGGATGTGTTGAATGTCAGGAAATACTCGATTCGTTTCGGAATTAATATTTTCGGGAACCAAAGGACTTAAAGTACTTCCAAAGGTAAGGACTGGAATCAAGGCCTGTTGTCCACACATATCATTGCTAACATAACATTGTGATTGAGATACAAGTGATCTGTTGTAGGGCCCGATTGCCATACAATTATGATCTAATGGTTGCATTGGTTGTTGAGGGAAGTCTTGATTTGGGTGTACATTATCTATTCCCTGGCCAAACATCTCAATGAGCATTCGGTTCTGTGAGTACATATCAGCTGTATTGCTATTAAAACTATCAATATTTGATTGATAATCTGGATCCAAGACCTTGGTGATGGTTGTTTTCAACTGAGCACCATGGTTAACACTGCCATCCTTTCTATTTGACCGATCGTATGATTGATACTCAATCGCCATACGTTTGGTGTGAGTGCCAGTGTTTTGTGGCATATCCTGTAGTTTGCGTTTCTATGTATGAAATCATTAAATAAAGTAAACATCAACTAAATACTACAGTCTCTTACGAGTTGTGTTTTGGTCCCAAATATCAGGCTCTCATTTATGACACCATTTTCCCGAACGTTTGCATCCATTTCCCAATTAGTGTCCACATCCTATCAGATTAATAAACTGCTATAATATACAATACAATATAAGGTAATAACTCACCATTTGGTCAGATTTTGTGAGCATATCCATGTCATTGTCTTGCAGTGTGTCATTATCACCGTTTTTAATGTCATTATCAGACTCTTGGATAAATGTGAGTAATCCAGGTGAAATAATAGGCGATTCTGAGACATTTATTTCTTCATCGGGAAGCTCTTCACTAGTAGTGGAGAGCTGAGAGGGCACGACATCAGGTCCTTCTATTGGGGTTTCTGCCACTACAGCCTGCAAGAGAATCTGGTCAATGAATCAATTTGGTACATTTACATTTATAATAGATTTTCACATTTATCAATAAAAATATACAAATTATTTCTATACAATTAATGTATGAATCACTTTAATTCAATAGTCATATCGAGAAAGGTTACAATAAATATATCCAATCCATACATAATAAGTTTTATTGGTATGAAAACCTATTCCTATTAAAGTTGTGACTAACCATTGAATTGGGATCTATTGGTTGCAGTGGTTGTTGAATGAAGTGTTGATTAGGAGTTTGTGAGATTGTGTTTGGATGGGAAGGGTATGAAGTGAAGGGACCGGCATCTTGGTTTAGCACTTGGATGGTTGGCACTAACTGTAACATATACACTATGTTTGCTTGATTGGGAGTCGTGTCACCACTGTTTGCGATAGGGGGTTGTGGGTGTGTTTGAGCTTGGCTATTTTCTAAGTCATCATTCGGTGCTAAAGTAGTTGACTTTTGACTGCCGTTCTGTTGGTTTGGCTAAGGATTACATAATATATATTTAAATAATAAATAATTCATGTCACCATTAAATTGAACTAGCTTACGGGTGTCATTCCGGTGTCCAAACACTTTTGTAGCCTACAGGCGCGGCACCCATTTTTTAGAAAATTACAGTTTCCCCCATTTGGACACACGTCCTGTTATGAGTCAATTAGTTTTAAATACATTTCTTAAATATACTTCAAATCTATTGTTTTATTTGTATTTCATAAATGTATAGTAAATGGCAAGTCATAAATGTACAGTATATCATTAAATAACTTTTAAAATAAACTAATTATCTTTAATTAATATAAATACTATATTTAAATTAATATACTGTATAACTTTTTAAATTTAGTTTACCTGTAAATGATGATTATTCATAAACCACCGAGCATCTCTTAGGCACGTCAATATACCACTGCCAGGGCGCACATAATTCTCACCTATTAACCAAAATATTAATATTAGTGCTGTATATTAAGATATTATCAATACAAGTGAGAATTTAAAAATAGTCAAAACAAATACCAAGTTTAATTTGTTTGTCCTTAGGATCCTTATTACGGTTATTGGCGCCGCAAACACCGCATTCATTATTATCTGCCATTGTTTTACATTTAAATTTCAACACTTATATTGTGTGACAATTTTAAAAGTTATTCAAATTTACACCATTACTAATTTACATATACTTATAATTACAAACACAATTAGATTTATTTATTTAAAATCGCGCATTTAAAATAATTTCTACACTTTGATATTGCAATCACCGTCAAATTAATTAAAAAAACTATAAGCTTCACATTAAAAGTACAAATCACATAAATCGGATTTATAATTATATATAGTTGTTAGACGTGCGACCAGTGAGTGAATGAATGGTATAATCAAACCAAATGAACTATATATACACCATTCAATTGATGTGTGTTTATGGGATAAACATGGGATGTATGTGCAAAAGGGTTGTCTTATGTGCCATTACGTAACATTACGTAACATTGTTTGTTCGTTACGTCAGACACATATAAACTTATTTAAAATAGTTTTACCTCAACATAAAACATTGCAACTTTTTTTCAGAAATTATTTAATAAAACGTAAATAAGTTTTTACTTCTAAACATTTATTTGAGAAATACAGTATTCAAAATATTGTGATGCATGATAGTAGATATTCCTTAATATATTTACGGTAAATATAAAAAATGAATTGGTTTTTCAATGATTATACTAATTATTACTGTACTTAATACCGGTATTAATATATTGTATATAAGGAATAAAATAAGACTGAATTTTTTTAACTTGTTTGAATTAAAATTGAAATATTTAAAATCAATAATATGTCTATGATTTTGAACAAATCAATTTCCAATAATACAGTAGTATACTATAAATATTACTAATTATTTAACTTATTTAAAATTATATCTTTCATATAAACACAATATCCATTAATTTGTAAATAACTTTTAAATACTGTATATCTGTTAATTCATGATCAAAAATGTTTTAATATGTAATTAATAATTAATAAAATACATTAATAAAATGAAATTCAATTTACTGTAGCTCCGAATTTATACAAGTATAGTTTATTGCATACATTATCATAATTTTTTTATCTATAACAATTACTAATGTTATATGTATTAATAACTGAGCTCTGTAGCCTATGGTTTATCTAATGGTAATCTATGGTTTATTGTATGTTTAAAATCTAAATACTTGAAGCTACTATTTTTAAGTAGAGTTAATTACCCTCTTATAAAGACCCGGATTGAAATATATTTCTCTTGATGTGTCCACAGAAATGGTAACTATTTTCGGTTGATCATTATCACCAAGTCGTTTGCGTGTCTATTAAATAATTATACCGGTAGTTAAAAATCAAATAATGATTAATATTATATATAATATAACATACCGTGTTGACTAAATTAGCTAAATGTAGATTACAAGCATACTGTGCGATCGTATAACTGAATGCCTGTCCAAATAGTGTAATACTTTCTGTGGGATTAAACCACGAATTCATATCTATATTCAATAAGATTCATAATTTAAGTTATAATTACAATACTGTATAGACATTGAATTAATAAAAATTTAAAGTTCATACTGGTTTCGGTACAGTTAGAGTGTGCATTAATGAGATAGGTGCGATTATTGCACTTTAGTGACATGTTTTCAATTTGTTGAGGTTTTCCTGTTGTATAATGTTTTCAAATATTTTTATAAATCTAATTAAATCAAAGATTTCTCTCTCTCTCTCTCTCTCTCTCCACAATATAATTTAAATAAATACAAACCAATAGAGAAAGTGTTGAAAACAAATATTTTCGGTTTGTTTCGCAGAGACACACAATTAGTGTCGGAAAATATGTCCACAATATCTGTGATCCACATCTCATTGCCTCCGTATCCGTGAATTTTCTCGTCATATCGGCCGCCGATAAACATCACAAACAGGGCGTCGGCGTCGAAGGGCTGAGTCGACACTCCCAACAGCACATCCCTTATCTGCGAGCACTTGGCTTTTCTGTAGACGTCCTGCTCGAAGCCTAACTGTCCCAAAATGGACTCCCATCTGTCCGCCTCCCTGTCCAGTCCATCGGCACAAATAAACACAATGGCCCGACCCCTGGGACTGGAATCCATGAAAAAATAGCGGGTGTTCCCTGATCTCAATTCTGATGCCCGTACCACTGATAATACAGGTAGGTCAGTATATGGTCGATATGGCCAGGGGTAGTCCATTTTGAACATTTCCACTAGTTCATTAGCCAACTGGTGAGAGCCCGTGTTATCCAGGAACTGTTTCAATCGACCTGGATCATTCAGCACTCTCCTAATATGCTGAATACGGCACTTATTTTCATGCTCGTTTTGTTGGATTTTCTAGCAAGGTATCATAAGTCATTAGATTTTAAATAAATTAATAAGAATTTAACTAGTTGTTTTAAAATTATAATTACTTTCATTTCATCTAATAATGGATCCCCTGTAGTGCTCATCTGACCAAGGTCAATCTTATTAACAAATGTGAAAATCATGTCTTCGATCCTATTATCTAATGAACTGTTTGTTGGAGTGGTTATCGTATTGTTTGTTTGCAGTCCATTCAGGCTTTGATTACCACTGTTAGCCACAACTGTCATCGAAGTGATGTGAAGTTGTGGTGATGTCGAGGTCTGCATTGTATTCGCATTTATTTCCTGATTGTATGGATTGAATTGCTGTGTGTATGCCTGAGCCGGGTATGTATTGCTTTGATTAGTTTGTTGGGTAGCGACTGTATTTGTTGAATGAGGACCCGGGTGATGACCAGGGACAACGTTGTAATTAGTGCCCTGATTTGGCACAAACCCAGTCCCTTGAGTGGTGTTACTTCGCGATCGTTTGGCACATTTGGCGCTGTTTTGTGGCACGTCTTGTGTATTGTATTCCTATGAATGCATTCATTATTTAAATGATTAGTCTTATAAATATGTCAATTACCAGTCTCATTCCGATGCTAAAACACTGGTGAAGCTTAGGTGTTAAGCATGTATTACATTTTGCCGTAAAGGGTGCACCATTTTCAGCCTGTGGACACACTGTCTGTTAATGAAATAAAATTAATTTTAAACATATGTAATTCATTTAACTTATAATACTGACAATCCTTTGATTCATTAGATATAATTATTTTTATACAGTTTTATAATTATTGCAATGAATATATGAACACTTATCAGTGAATTAATTGCTTATTCAGAATTAATTTGAATACAAAATAAAATCCAATGAATTGACCTGTAATTTGGCATTCCTTGCGAACCACTGTCTATGGGCTTCACACGTGTAGACACCACTGCCTTTCGCCACATAATTCTCACCTATTTATCACAAATCGGGAATATTAGTCATATTATGCATTCATACTGTACTTATATTGATCATATAACAATTTGTCGATTTAAAATCATACCAACTATGTAACACTTTTTAGTCTTTGGATTTATAGTGTGATCATCGACTCCACAAATAGCGCACACCTTTCCCATGGATGACATCTATTTATATTAAACTTACTAATTATTATTATTAATAAAAGTTAATTATAAATGTTTCTAAAGTTTTTATGTGAAGAAACTTTTTTTGTTTAAATAAAAAACATTTTAGTGTTATTAACAGTGTTTTAAAAAGGATTACTTTTTGATGATATATATGTAGTGAACTCGTAGTCCACTACTCAATACAATGTCCAGTAGTTTTAAATACAATAGCTTTATAGCAAATAGTGACCCATATATGGGTCAATGATTAAGACAATGTTTATGACATTTTATGACTATTTTTGGGTACAATTTCAATATTGAAACAATTTCTATTGAAATTGAGTTTAAACTAAAAATAATTAAATAAAGAATTAGTTTAAATAAAGTAATCAGAATACAAAGTACTTTACATGTTATACACTATAAATACTAGTAAGCTATGAAAAATGGTATCATAAAATATAATTATTAATTATTCTCAATTACTTAATATTAGTTTTAGAAAACTCGCTGTAAATTCTAGTTGTTCCAGTTGTATATAACTTTTTTGTATCTAGTAAAAGTTTTAATTATTCATAAAAATTATTAATTAATTATTAAAATCACTTACAATTAATGCATTTAATGAATCAATTATTGAGCACAACAATAATCAAATCAAATGAACAATATATACAAAACTGATGCAATTTATACGTTTGTATGAGTCTTATATTATGAGACACAACATGAATGTTATAAAGTATTCCCACAGATATCCTATGACTTACTGAACGCATAGTTTTGTCTGCAATGAGTGTTTAACTCTTTCACATGTTTTTCAACTGATTCACTGATTATTTAAACGTCCGTTCGTTCGTTCATTACGTCACATATCAGGAGAGAGAGAGAGAGAAAGAGAGAGAGAGAAAGAGAGAGAGAGAGAGATAGAGAGAGAGAGAGATTTTGTTGACATAATATAGAGAGAGAGAGAGAGAGAGAGAGAGAGAGAGAGATTTTGTTGACATAATAAACTCGTTTGAAGTAAACTTGTAAATAAAACTGTTGCCAACTTCTCAACAAATTTAATAAAATGTAAATATAGTTTTAATTCTAAACAGTATCAAATTTAAACCAATACTGTATACATTTAAATATTAATTAACATAATATATTATAATGAATATACTGTCAATATCTCTGGACACCTTAAATATATTTCAAAATCTTTAAAAACATTTAAACAATGCAAAACTTTATATACCAGATACAATTAGGAAAATTTAGAAAATGTTCTTGATTACCATACATGAAAACTACTGTAGAATATAATCTAAGTTCAGAGTACCCGAGCTGTCAAATATACAAATTAAACTGTAATCATAACGTTTAACAAATAATTTGAGACATTAGATTTCTATTATATATTTTATGCAGTAGAATAAAATGAAATAAGAATATTTTAAACAATAATATTGAAAATAAATAAATTTTCTTATCTAAACATGATAATATATTATATTTAAATCAACATTAGACACACGAATACTGTATATAAGATAATTTTATTCAAAATAATTATACAGTACATTTTATTAACTTTTAGCGCATAAATGTTGTTAAGAATGAATAAAAAAATGTATTATAACTAGATTGAATTATCAGACACACGAATACTGTATATAAGATAATTTTATTCAAAATAATTATACAGTACATTTTATTAACTTTTAGCGCATAAATGTTATTAAGAATGAATAAAAAAATGTATTATAACTAGATTGAATTTATTTGTGCTAACAAATTTTCTGCACACATACTTCCTGGATCATTTTCCACAATATACTTATAAATAGTCAATTTGTTATATTTAGCCAACAATTGACTACATTGCGGCCTTTTATGCCAATTTGATGCTCACATAACACATAACTTTATAAATGTGTTTGCAATCAATGTTTTCGGGTTTGAGATCCCTATGAATGACCTGTGGATCCAATTCATGCAAATACTGAACACACTCTAAGATCTGTCGGAATATTTCACATCCAATGCAATACTCGACACAATTCATAGGTTTTTCTAATTCTCTGTCAAATAGTTGTTGTTTTATTTCAAGAATATTCTGTAATTACTTAACTAAAAACTTTAAAGTTTAAGTTTTGATGATAGAGTTGCATTTAAATGGTCACAGGTACATTCATGAGAAATAAGATTCAATAAAATTTATTAAAGTATTCAATGAATTTGTTTTCATTTGATTTATTGTTTATTTGTTATAAAACATTGAATTATAGATAAATAATAATTTATAATTACGGTATTATAAAATATAATAGGCACTCTAATTATATGCAAATAATTTAAAGACCAGGATTGAAATATATATCTCGTGTCATATCTAACGAGTTCAGGATTATTTGTGGATGATTATTTTCACCATGCTCATCCACCAGTCGGTTCAGCGTCTATACAATTATTAGATTTTGTAAATTAAATTGTAATTTAGTTATAGGGATATTATAATATACCTTTCCAACTAAATGAGTAAGGTGATAATTGCACGCATACTGTGCGATTGAATAACTGAATGCCTGTCCAAATAGTGTTATACCTTCATTGGGGTTGCGCCATGAATTTATAGCTGAAATTAGTTTTTAGTTAATTAATCACATTATTTAAATTATTTATGAAAACTCAATTACTTGACAGTTTATGTAATACCGGTACATACATTTTGCATGTGAATAAATGATATAACTTCTATTATTTTTCGAATTCAGATTCATCTGGATATTTTCAATTTGTTGGTAAGTTTCTAAAAGTGCACAAATACTGTATATTAATAAACTTTGATCTCTCTCTCTCTCTCTCTCTCTCTCTCTCTTTCTTCTCTCTCTCCGAAATATAAACAATATAAATACAAACCAATAGAGAAAGTGTTGAAAACAAATATTTTCGGTTTCATCCTAAGAGACGCATCACTCTTATCATTATTAGCGGAGAATATGTTCACAATGTCTGTGAACGACATCTCATTATCGACTTCACGATTGCCATAACCGTAGATCTTCTGATCAAATCCGCCGCCGATAACCATCACAAACAGAGCGTCGGCGACGAACCGCTGACACGACACCCCCAACAGCTTATCCTTAATCTCAGAGCACGTGGAGTCCGCATATACCTCACACTTGAAGTCTAACTGAGCGAAAATGGATTTCCATCGCTTTATCTCGATGTCCAAGCCATCTGTGGCCGCAAATATGATGGCCCGACCCCTCGGATGGGAATTCATTTGAAAGTATCGCGAATTTCCTGATCGCAGTTCGGGTTCTTTTATCACTTTTAACTCGACATCAGTGGTGCACTTCCAGGGCTCCCTCGTTATGAACATCTCGACCACAGCCTCCGATTCCTGTTGCAGTCCAGCCCTGGCCAACAACTGTTTGAGCTCATCTGGACCCTTTTGCATCAACTCGTCCGCAATCTCTTTGATCATTTGTTGGCCTTTATTCTCATATTTTAGAATTTTCTATTTGTGGATAATGGTCACTGGTTATAATTATAGTTTTCAAGAGTACCTTTAATAAATTTATAATAATATAATTTTGCTTACTTTTATTTTATCTAATAATTCATCTCCGTTAGTAGTGGTAATCAAACCAAGGTTAATTTTATTAATTAACGTGTGAATCATATCGTAGACAATATTATCGGCTGAGTTGTTCGTTTGATTCCGTAGTATATTATTGGTTGCATTGGTTTGTAATACAAGTGGTGTCTCATAGGACTCGACTGCCGTTGAAGTATTAGCTGATGGTTGGGGTTGTTGTTGAGGAAGAGCTTCGTTTGTATACATATATTCCAGTCCCTGACCTACTGTTCCTTCATTAGTTGGCAACTCGAGATCAACTAAGTCTTGAAAAACAGGGTATTCTATATTATTATCCGTATTAATACTATTGGTAATCAAAGGACTGGAAGTACTTTCAATCAAGTGGACTGAAGTGGATGTCCCGTAACTTGGCGTTAGGGGTTCAGTATATGGCCATCCAGTCTGTGCACTCGATGTATGTGTTAGGTTTGGTTGACCCGTTGAATTCGCGCCAAAATTGTAACCATTGTTTGCACTTGAATTGGGTTGATATTGGCCACCATAAACTGGTTGTATATTACCAGTATTCATTGGTGGTGCAGATGTACAATTTGTCGTTTGATAACCCTGGTCATTACACTCTGACCCCTGAGTTGCCTCGAATTCATGATTCGTAACAGTATAGAGTGGTTGTGGGAATGATTGTGTCTGGTGTCTGTTAAAACTAGTATTAGTCCCTGAGTGACCCTGACCATTCCCAAAACCCAGCATGTTGTTAAACCGCTGCATTATACCAAACCCCGACGTGTAGGTCGTGTTATTTCTTTGATTTGTGTCTGGTGTCTGTTAAAACTAGTATTAGTCCCTGAGTGACCCTGACCATTCCCAAAACCCAGCATGTTGTTAAACCGCTGCATTATACCAAACCCCGACGTGTAGGTCGTGTTATTTCTTTGACGTTTGTTACCACTGATGGCGCCCTGTGTTTGGAATAATTTATTTATTATAGTCTCAATCAAACTGACCTAGCTTACGAGTTTCAATCCTATTCTATAGCACTTGTGTAGCTTACAGGCCGGGCACCCACTTATGTCACAATTTTCCAGAGCGTTTGCACCCATTTCCCCTTTTGGACACGATTTCTATTATTATAATAAATTAATTATAAGTACATTTCAGTTATAATTATAACATTGCATTTTACAGAATATTATCAAATATTTAAAAAATTAATATAATGCATTGATGTATCGATATTAATAAATATCTAGTTTAACATTATAATATGCAATAGAATTTACCTTTAATTTGGCATTTTTACAAAACCATTGTCTGTCGGGCTCACAAGTGAATATACCACTGTTTTTGGGTACATAATTCTCACCTATTTATACAAAATTATTAATTGTTAGACGAATATAATTATTACAGATATATTTTAGCAAATATAAATATACAGTACCAAGTTTAAGATCCGGGTGGTCCCAGTTATTTATACCACAAACATAACATTCACGATATTCTGTCATCACTTGCTATTGAAATACAATATTTTAAAATGTTTTATACTATTAACACTGATATTTTATTGAGACAATGTAAATATATTTATATTGAGATAAAATATGTTCATAATTATAAAATTCAATACAATTTGTTAATTTTACAAAAGTTTATAATTTAATTCAGAATAAAATATTTTGTTTAAAAAACATTTATTAGCATTATACATTACAGTGTATTAGAATAACTTTGGAAATACTTTTATGAAGTGATATTTAAATTAGTTACCAGTTGTAGCAGTGAACCAGTGTATGATTAAATTGACAATCAACTCAAATGAACAATTTATATGAAACTAATGCCAAATAATTGTAAATACAGTTTACAAACACAACTGAATGCAAGCGATCCTCTCAAACATCTCATCACTTACTGAACGCATAGTTAGTCTGCAAATAGTGTTAAACTCTTCACATGTTTTTCATCGCATTATTCATACGTTTGTTTCGTTCGTTCGTTCGTTCGCTACGTCAGAGATCAGACTAACCAACCGTTCACTATTGGAGAGGACAGTCCATTATTTTGATACTTGGCCCCTGAATATTGAGTTTTAATAGAGTAACAGTGTCCACTCTTTAAAAATGAAATTTAGGAAAGATTAAGTATCAAACTGTAAAGAACACTGTATTCCAAGTAAAAATAGTAATCAAATTCTTATTATAGTGAGCCCTTGTTATATTTACTCAGTACTGGAGCTGTTAATTTGATAGTATTACTATCTGGTTGTATGTTATGTAATTAAAATAATACTGTTGTAATATACTACCGGTGCCAAAGCACCCGTTAATTTACGCGTCAAAACATATTACAAATACTGAGTTTCGGTGCAAATAAATACCTCAAACTTATTGATTAGTTTATGTATTTATATGATAATTGTATTTAGTATATCAGGGTTTAATATACCTAATCTAATATAATATATTTTAATTATTACAAACTGTTGTTTATTACCCTGCTAAGAATATGTAAAATACAATTTTTGATAACTTTATTGTGTAAATACTTTGGAGTCGAGGGTTGAGTGAAGGGGTGCAGAGAATAGACTTTTATTTCACTATTGATTAGCATTTTAATGTGATTTCTATCAATTAATTATTGTCGAACCACTATATATTTACATTCAAACTCTAAACCTAATATTTTATTTTATTTTCCGACATTTACTACAATTAAATGTATTTTATTTGTAAAATATAAGTAAGGTATTTTTAATATTACGTTTAAAAAATTTGTAAAATTTAAAATTAATGAATAAAAAATTAATTAAAACTTACCAATTAATAACCAATAAATCTATTTATTTTATGTAGAAACCAAGTTTAAATATGATAATAATGTTCAATAATTCAATTTTCAATTATTTGTATTTAATAAAAAATATGAATTATATATTAAATCAAACTAATTTCAAACATACAGTAAAAACATTAAAAAAGACGTGAAAAGTGAATTCAATTATCAATTGTTTAAAAACGAATTGCTTTAAAAATATAGGAAACATTTATTAATAATGAAATTACAGAATCAATACAATACATGTGAGGCTATATATATTTGCATTGAAAAGTATGTGAATTGTGATTGACTGCGAGGTACACGCATGAGTTCACATACACCTCCCCCTTAGGAAACCCCGTAGACTTCCCTATTATTAAATACATATTAGCACACAATTGCTGTATCATTGTTTGTACCTTATAATTACCATACAATTAACGTGGGAGTGGAACTTAAACTTTTTACTTGAAACTTTCATTACCTGTAGGAGTGTCCGGTATCATATTATACATGTGCCTGTAGTGGTCAATAAATATTCACTGGACTATTCAATAGAAAAATTAATGTTAATGTCAAAACCAGTTAATATCATATTCGGTATTCAAATAAGTTAAATACTCCAATCCTATTGATTACAGTAGTTTATGTATGATAATTGTATTTAGTACCTGGTGTTAATATCAGGTGTTTAGTAACAAATTACTATCATATGATTCATATCACATGAAAGAATCGTATTTTTACAAATAAATAAATCAATCAATCAATACAATATTATGAACATTAAGTGAATTAATTTTCATAAATGTATGAAAGCTGTAGTAATGTTCAGCCACTCAAGAGATGGTAATTTGGGAGGCATTGAGATGTGACTCCAGTTTTCATTATGACTTATATAACACACAAACCATTGCCTGTCTCTCTATCTATCTCTAAGTCTATGCGAAAGATATCTTTTTTGTGATATTTCTGTTCAAATGATTATTCATTTTGCTATTTATTGCCTATTATTATAACAATTGAATGGAGAGTTCAATATGAAGATACATCAGTTTGTATTCATATAACTTTCTGTAAGTGATCGCTTGGACTGTCCGGACACTACGCCGGTCAGAGACACCGAACTCCAACACCACTGACCTCTTGGACGTGTGACTGTCTGTCCACGACTGACCCCATACCCCATACCCACCCCTTTCCCTCGGAAGCACTTCAATGAAATGACAACAATTATCTCGATATTGCAGTCGTACTGACCCAACACCACAACCCATCGCCAGTTCCTTTCGAAGTCATGGAAAGGCTGCAAACACTCAAACTCCAGATATTATGTAATAAATGTTTCATTATTTTATAGATAATTAATTTAATGCATTAAATGCATATTTTTTATTCATATATAATTCAAATATATGACCATAAAAATAACAATAAAATTTATGAATAATAAATAAGTTTACTAAATTGATACAAACTGTACGATGTTTGAATGGAAATGTATGTAAAAAGTGAAAGTATGGCACATACCTCTCATTCGCAACATATAATATATAACAGTAAATATCTTTGGACCCTTAATATATTTCAATAATTTTAAAAAATAAAAATCATACAATTATGAAATTAATTTTAATTACAGATTAACAAAATATAATATAAGTTGAGAGTACCGGTGCCCTCAAGTGTCCAATTTACGGCTCTTTATTACACGAGTCTTAATTGATTGAGTCATTTGCTCATTAAATGCTCATAATAATATTTTATAAATTAATAATATTTCCACAGAAAAACATTTAAACTTAGAATTTAGCAGGATTCCAATCCACACAATATGTGTCAAATAATTTGCTCTAGCTACTGTTTTAACTTTTCAAGTTATTTTATTAATATTTATTACATGGTTTAAGACATTAGATGTCAATAGATTTCAAACAAGAATTTTGTGAACAATTTTTAATAAACATTTATAATCGTATAATACTTAATACA
>CAJPVJ010001458.1:0-16367 GCA_905397405.1 Oppiella nova | reverse complement strand
GGCGCTCTTAAAACATAGTAAATCCTCACCAAAGAAAAGAAGTTCACAAATATAAAAGACTTAATACTTAAATATGTGTCGAAAAGCACACAATAAAGAGGATAGCATTTTATTAAATATTAGAAATAAAAGGCAAAAGAGTATAGTAGTCGTCGTGTAAGCCCTTAAGTGTGTGTCAAATAACACACAGAAAAATACATATAAAGTGTATCGAAGCGAGAGGTCAATACAAAAACTAAGCAAAAATCGGTGTCTCTTAGGGCTAAATGTGCGAAAAGTCACACAATTTACTGACTCCTTATACTTAAGCATTTTATTTCATTATTATGAGTAGATTTATCATAAGATTATTCAAGTTTGTGATAGATTTTTACAACTCATAGTTATGGTTTTCATATCTGTTGCAAAATTGTATAGCATTTCCCCATTCATTACTGACAACAAACTCAAACAATTGACACTTCATTTCGTAGTGTTATTCGCTTGACTTGTCTTTTGAGGCATTTTAGACACAAATGTGTATAAAAGTTATGGACACAAGTTTTCAATCAAAATGTACCGCAAAAAGTAATCCTGGCGCTCTTAAAACATAGTAAATCCTCACCAAAGAAAAGAAGTTCACAAATATAAAAGACTTAATACTTAAATATGTGTCGAAAAGCACACAATAAAGAGGATAGCATTTTATTAAATATTAGAAATCAAAGGCAAAAGAGTATAGTAGTCGTCGTGTAAGCCCTTAAGTGTGTGTCAAATAACACACAGAAAAATACATATAAAGTGTATCGAAGCGAGAGGTCAATACAAAAACTAAGCAAAAATTCGTGTCTCTTAGGGCTAAATGTGCGAAAAGTCACACAATTTACTGACTCCTTATACTTAAGCATTTTATTTCATTATTATGAGTAGATTTATCATAAGATTTTTATTCAAGTTTGTGATAGATTTTTACAACTCATAGTTATGGTTTTCATACATGTTGCAAAATTGTATAGCATTTCCCCATTCATTACTGACAACAAACCCAAACAATTGACACTTCATTTCGTAGTGTTATTCGCTTGACTTGTCTTTTGAGGCATTTTAGACACAAATGTGTATAAAAGTTATGGACACAAGTTTTCAATCAAAATGTACCGCAAAAAGTAATCCATTGAAAGCATGGTATATACGGGGAAAAGTATATTGACACCTGTGATATTCACAGACATACCATTTATTTCTATTGTGTTTAGTCATATACATTAAAAAATCCTTTAATACACTGTACCAGTAAATAGCTATTTGAATATTGGCAACACATATAAGATATTATTTTTATGTATAAATGTAGAGAATATTATATTTCCATTAAAAATGTGAGATATTGCACTGTAGTTTTGTTTTTGCAGGCTCTGTTGTAAAAGTATGTCTAATGTCAAGTGGAAATACAGGTTGAATACTGTGTTCCAGTTTTTTCAGTGAATTTATAACAAAAATATCATATAAAATGAACTTTTTATCTCAATATGAGATACCTTTTAGATAAGAGCTCTTCTCTGTGTTGAATTGCATTCACTGTTACTATCAGTGAATGTATTGTAGAAAAACACAAAAAGCATTAGCGAAACACATTATATGTAAAAAATTAAATTTATTCCTCAAAATACAAGCAATTTCTCTCTCCATTGCATTATATTCTGTTGTGTTTAGAGGAATAAAAAAGTTAATTCACTTCCTGTTTGGCAATAAATAAATCAAATGGAAATACCAGTCACTAAACCATAAGTAAAGTCTCCCCCGAAAGCATACATAATAATAATAATAATAATAATAGTAACCAGAAATCAATATAATATTTTCTATTAAATTCTGGTTCCTTTACAGTTAACTAATGTGTTGTGTTGTGTATGACTGTAGAGAATGGAAAACAATTTTTATTATCAAAAATTATTTAGCATTTTTGCCAATTTATAGCTACATGTGATTTGCGTTACGAACCAATTGGAGAAATATAAATCAAATTTTGTGCTCATTTTTATCGCTACACTCCTTACAGTTGTTTCCCAATTACTCGACACTTAACTCACGGTTTAGTCAAAACACACAATTCGTACACAGAATCGCAGAATTATTATATAATCACAGAATTTATATAAAATATTTGAAACCTTTTCCTGTTTCCTATCGTTTGCCATCAAATGTTTGATTGAAATGAAAAAATTTCTTCAGATTTCGCTATTCTTTGTGTTTATATCCAAACATAAATAGTAATGAATTTTGATTTTATTTGAATGTTTTTTGGCGATACTATAATTCTGTGTGTATTTTAATATATTTCTATTAATGTTCACAGATTTGCTCGGGTATTTAATACACGCAAAACTCCCGGTGCGTTTTTGTAGTGAGATATAAGCGTTAATATTGCATTATGCAAACTTCAAAATGCAATCCTGTAATTAAAAAGTCTGTTTAATAGTCTATAAAAAGAGTATAAAAATTATGCCCTAATATTATATAACCACAAATTGTTATGAATATTAAAAAACACAGAAACACATGAATCGCGTGCTTGACGTCAAAGTTAGGCCTAAAATAGTAAATACAAAGCGAATGACATTTAATACTATTAATACCGCTATTATTATTGCATTCAATACTCGTGTTTATATAAATTTATATATTTTAGCTTTTATTTAACTCAACGCCTGACCCAAGACTTGTTGTGATTAACTGTTTGTTATTTACTGGTTGACTGTTTTTACAGATTTTTTTAGTGAAATCCATAACAATAAATATATAAAAGGCTATATATTTCTATAATGACTTTACTATCGATCGGATCATTATTTTCAAGTTATTTATCCATAATATTATATTCAATACTACATATACCTATACATTCACTGTATTTTGTTCCCGTTTTAGATATTTAGCCTCTAATTATGTTAACATATCGTAAATAAGATTAATAGTAAAAATGAATAGATATTATTGAAAGTTATATTATATTTTCAATTAATGTTATTATAATTACCAGGATTTCACTATAATATGTAAAATAAATTTAAAACTTATATTAATAGCTAATAAACTAATAAAAATTTAGTTATTAGACCCCTAAATATGATGTTATTAAGCAAAAGATTTAACATTATTCTCACTCATCTAAAATGTCTCTCAAACACACAAATTCAAGTATAATATATATTTTGTGGGGTTTGGGTTGAGCACTGATAGTCATTATTTCAGTCCATTTGCTTAATTAGCAAATGTTATAGAGATATCGTTGAGTGGAGATTGACTGAGAGATGTACGACTCGACTACATGTGCCCATCGGAGAGACACTTAGATATAGACTCTATTATAGAGTGAACATAGCTTTTTATATTTGATTTGCACTAAAATCTCTCTCTCTCTCTCTTCTTATGCTTTTTAATTAATTTTCGCGAAACACATGGAAAAGGATTGGCTCAGCCCTCGTGTCTGTGCCCCTAATTATTATTCACTAAATTTTAATTTAATTTCTGGAATTTTTGATAAAGAAATATAATAACCAGATATGAAATTTATAATAAATACGATATATATTTTGAAAAATTGTTTCCACTCTTTGTGTTGGTTTTATGGATCTCTCTCTCTCTCTCTCTCTCTCTCTCTCTCTAACAAAATAGTCAGTCATTTGTTGAATATTAATGCAATTTATTAATAATGAAAACAACAGATACAACACATTTATTCACAACTCCTACTACTAGTAGTATATGTAAAGTCAAACATTTTTTAGCAAACAATTTGCGTCAAAAATTCCAGAAATTAAATTAAAATTTAGTGAATAATAATTAGGGGCACAGACACGAGGGCTGAGCCAATCCTTTTCCATGTGTTTCGCGAAAATTAATTAAAAAGCATAAGAAGACAGAGAGAAAGACACACAGAAAGTCATAACAAATATTAAATTAATCCTAATTTCCACATATTTATGCACAAAAAAACTAAAACATTATTACATAAAGAAGTGAAATATTGTCTTTTATATGGATTTATACGTATTGTTCGGTGTATTATGTGTTCAAAACACAAAGAAATATAATAACCAGATATGAAATTTATAATAAATACGATATATATTTTGAAAAATTGTTTCCACTCTTTGTGTTGGTTTTATGGATCTCTCTCTCTCTCTCTCTCTCTCTCTCTCCCTCCCTCCCATAGACTACGGGCCATAGTCTCGAGTCAATGGCTTTTCGCCATTCAATGTCGGATCCGATGTTTGAATTCTGAGCACGAATTTCGCGTTAAATTCCGGTCCTATTCTCTCGCTCGCTGTATGGCTAACGGCGCCCATAGTTTACGTATTAAATATAAATATCAATCAATACTTAAATGGTATTAGACTTAAGAATTGTTTTCTGGTGAAGTGTATGTCTACTCTTAAGATATTGTTTACTCTGTTATATATATTTTTCAAAGAAATATATCTGTAATATGTATTACAACCGTATATTCACGTAGTGTTCAAAATCTCTAGTCTTCAGTATTCACTCCTAAATCTTCGTATAAGTTATTATATATTGTCTTTCACTATACTTATGGCTTAAAGTGGTTTACAGTCCAATAGGTTTAATGCTTTTGTCTTTAATGATAAAGTTTTTTGAATTAAACTTTTTTTTGCTACTTCTTTATCATATTATTTCTTATGGAGTTTAGCCTCTATTGAAAAGATTACTCAATTATTTTTGTAATATTTTTTATTTGAGAAAATTTCTTAACATATAGTTCAATAACTTTGTGTCAAATAAAAAATTGTTTGTTAACTATTTTTGTTGTTGATTCTTATGGTAAGTGTTTACAAAAAATAGTCTTTTGTGATAAACTTACGTATAATTGAGTTAAAGCAGCCTTTAATTAGAAAATTGTGTGAAATTTAAATTAGATTTTAAAGTTTATAATATATTAGCAAAGATTTTCAAACACTTGAGACTGGGTTTGGCAATAGATTTGTGTGCATTAAACTGTAGATTAATTTAAGCTGACTATGCATTTATAGCACATTTTAAATAATTTTAGTATTTTTATTGACTATAAAATTGTTAATTTAAAACTAAACCTTTTAAGTTAAACCTTTATAAATTAGACTTTATGATAAATTAATATAAATTATACTGTACTTTTAGTTATATATTAGATTTTAAATTAAAAACTAACAGAAAACTATACATCATTTATAATATAATCGTTTTAATTGTTTTACAAAATTATTTATTATTGTAATCTAAATTTTATTACAGGAATTATCATTAAACAACATTAAAAATATTAATATTTATGTAATCATATATTATATTGTTTGGGAGCACAAAGGATTAGACCATTATATTGATGTGCATTCAGTACTCCATAAGCCTTTGCACACACTTTCTAAACGCTAAACACAAAACATTTGCATAAACTACAGAAACATTTGTTTAGTAAATATATTTTCCACTAGTTTTTTGTGTTGAGTAACTGATTGTTGGTTCATATGTGTAATGAGTGGCAATCATTAGTCTAATAGGAACACAAAAATAGAGGAAAATTTTTGTTTTTCAAACTAATGACTGAGTTTTATATTACTTTTGCTCTCATCTAATTTGATATCATTTTCAAAAACAACTCTTTTTTCTGTTCGCATACAAGTATTGTTTTGTTTAAAAATTATTAGAGAGTGCAATGCTATTTATATATATATATTGTATAACATGCATCCGTTGATATATTGACAAAAAATATTAATTAACAAAAGCTTCAATTTTATCCTAAATATCTGTAATGCACTCCAATGTATGAGATATTTTATTAAATGATAGCTATGTTATGACAAATCCTGTGCTTATGACTCATAGAAACATATATTTCAATTCATAAGCACTTATTTTAATTAAATTAATAATTTTATATTAAATATAATGAAACTTTAATTTTAAACTAATGGATGAAGAGGTATAAAAATAAAAAATTTTCAGAGAGAGAGAGAGAGCGAGAGAGAGAGAGAGCGAGAGAGAGAGAGAGAGAGAGCATTAGGTGTTCTTTGCGTTAAATTCTTAAAGTCAAGGGAGAGATGAGTAGATGAAGAGAGAGAAATACATTTATTGACTAAACAAGTGAATGGTATTTCATTTGCTAATCTCTTTCATGTGCCGACATAAAGCCCATAAGGATAACAGCCATAACCACATCTCTCACTCCGATATATACAGTGAATGGGATCACAAATTGTCTAATACTATGATATGCTGTATATTTTGTGGCCATATTGTGGTTAACAAGCATTCCGTGCTTTAATCCAGTCCTCAATTCTTTACATTTTAAGTCTTTTATCAGAGAAAACATTATTTCAAATCCGAGGAAACGACGAGAAAAAACGGCACAAAACATAACAAAAGAAAATAAAAGTAAAAATTATATTTAATGAGAGTTTCACTCCATTTATGAGGGGATATACATTGCAATCATTTCCCACATATTAATGTGTATTTAAAGCCATAACTCAAACGCGATTCGCGTTTTGTATATATGAATAAAGATTTAAATGATTTTTACAGTTAAAACACACATAAAAGAAAAGAAAGAGAGAAATACCTCTTGAAGTGAGTACTGAAGCAAAACTGGTGTCTCTCTCTCCTGGAGTACAGTCTCTATGGAAACCATCGTTTCGCGCATTTGTGACCTGAGATTCCTAGAGCCATATGAAGGGGTCTTTCCATACATTTGTTAGGCATACGTGTGCTCACGATTTGCAGCTCACATATAGACTACACGATTCAGTCGGTGTGTGTTTGTGTGTCGAAGAGACATAGAGAGCTATACTGTTGTTCATCACAACTGAACACTTCTTTTCACTTCAAGAATACGATTCATAAGAGAGAGGGAAGAAAAGAGAGACCAAAAGTGGAGAGAAATAGATTGAAAAATACATTACATTTCGTAGCAAATAATTTAACTCAAAAAAATATATACTTACAGTGAATAACAGTACCTTTTTTGCTGGTGAATACCTACTGTATGTTACGGTGTTTTTTGTGTTGTGACTATTGGTCTCGCAATCTATTTCTTACGGATTTCTATGTCAAGAGTTTTTTCAATTTCATCGCATCTTATCCGACGACTACTGTTACCGACAAAAAAATATTTTTAATTTGAATACGAAATATATTGTGTATAAAAACTTGGATTTTGCTCTCAATTGAAGATTTTCTTATATACTGTACGTATTCTGTCTTCAATTCTATCTCTCATTTGGGTTTCCGATGGAAAACATATATTGAAGAGAAAAAATCGGATTCTTTTGTCAAAATGTCTGTCTATTAGATATACTGTTCACATATCGTATGAGTTTTTATAACTCTTTCAGAGGTTTTTTCTCTGGTGTTAGGACTCAAACAACTTTTCGGTTGAAAAACTAAACTCCTTTTGTGCGCAAAAAATACACTCTTTTATATCATCGTATATATACTAATACTCGTGAATATTACACAACTTTTAAGCCCAGAGACTCTAATATCAGATACTTTTCTCTGGATTTGTGCTGTTGTTGTCGTGAGTGAGAGATAAGAAGCTAAACAACTTTTATCATATATTTATTTATATTTTCCAACATATATCACCAGGTAAGAATCAAAATAAATTTATTTGTGTGTTATTTGCTCTCAGAGTATGTGGCGTTCAATGCCTATCATAGGCTATCAAAATCTGTGCGGAGCTTACAGTGCACTCGAAATGACACTTTACTGCCAAACATTTGTGTCATTCATTTAATGCTGTAATTATTGTGTGCTTTTAAATGACTTTTTATCTCTCATTTTGATATGCATTTAGTTTTAAATTTTAAACTTAAAACGTGATGTTTATATAAATACGCTAAAAACTTTGTTTTAAACATTCATTAAAAGTAATAATCATTAAAGTGAACTACAAGTACAGTATATAGTGAAGTATATAATTAATAGGGAAATGAAATTTAAATTTACAATTCACGTAAATTAAAACATTAAGTTTGCCAATTTAGAGCATGCACTATATTACAAATCAAGTTTATATTATGAGCACAATGTGCATTATTTGGGCATTACTTACACTATTTTGTACGTATTCAATAGAAATTGATTTAATATATATTTTATTGAATAGGGAATGCATTAAATGATTTTTGCTTTGAGGGCCAAATCAGGCATAAGCTTAAGATATAGTCATAGGAAATGTATAGCGAAAGTGATGGAGACTTGAAAGCGAATTGACTGCTATATCGCAATGTCTTGACTTTCATTTCACTCGTAATAGTGAGACAAATGGTCCGAATAAAGGATTTACTTATTTCTCTCTATTTGCACTCTATGTGTAAGTATAGTATTTATGTCTCCCATTCCTGTGTGCCTACCAGTGCTGCTTCTGTTGCCAGTGTTGACGATATTCCGGAAAAGTTTTAGTTGACGACTATTGTCCTTAAACTCAATCGTAATGTCCGTTATTTTTATCGCCAAAAACTAAAGCAGCAATAGTTAGCCATAAGTTAACAGATCTTTGAGACTTACATACAGTTTATAAAGAGAAATAAAGACATGAGAAGTCAGTCGAGCCAAACATGAAATTATTGTAATGGTTGGACAGTGTTTAAGCTGCCGGTGCTCTGTGTTTGTCGTGAACTTCGCTTTTCTTAGACACGGAATGACTGTTGAGTCCATAGGAATGGCAATCATTGGTCGTCTCATTGCTCTTATCGTTATTGCGATTAGTTTTCAAATCAATTCAATACTGATTGCACCGATAGAGGAGTACATGGAGTCCACGACTCAACACACAATTGCCCTGAAAAAAGGTTTTGGGTTTAATAATAACTCATTTGCTTTGTATTATTGATAAGAAAATTATAAAAATAAAAGACATTTTCTCTAAACACATAAATGAATCAATTCTTTATGTCTCTCCTTTCCCTCCCTCTCCTATTACTAAAAACAAAATCAATACTTAGTTATAATAATCAAATCTGGTCTCCAAAACACTCGTGTCTGTGAAATCTCTAAATGGATTAATATTAGAGTCAAACAAATAAGATATAACACAATAACGAGTAGATAGAGATTTAGCGGACAATTGTCTCACTATTCGTATGGTATGTAAAGTCTATTAAATTGTCTCAACACTTGTATGTATTGATTGTTGCGAAAGAAATCCAAAATATCCACTCTTTGGAGGAGAAGAAGAGTAGGTCAGAGGATAGACAGGCAGGAGAGGGAGATTGAGAGAGAGAGAGAGAGCTGAACAAGAATGGGAGGGATATATAAAACTATAATCTCATGAAATGTTTTTATTATTGAGAGCCAAAGCTATTCCCCAGAGGTTTATATAAATGACATCCGAGTTGAAAGTTTTTCGGTGGAGGGGGAGAGGAAACCGGATAAAAAATTTTGATGTTTAGGAACCACAGTATCGACAAAATACTATCAATGTTTAGCCGACATTACATTTTTGCTTTTTATGGTCATTTCATTTCATTAAGTCTTCGGGAGTGAGGGATCGGGAGATCACGAGTTCACAGCAAAGTAGTTGTCGAAAGAATTGCAAGTCTTATAGTTTATGTGATGAGAGAGAGAGAGAGAGAGAGAGAGATGAATTTTACTGAAGCGAATGGAACTCCAAATATGTCTTTCCCTTAATCTTAATCAAAATTAAAGCAAACGAATGCTATTTTAAGAGGCATTTTGAGTACTCCTATCGTATTAAACAAAAAATGAGATGAAATAAGAGAATGACTGGAAAAATATAATATTAAATGCATTTCCATTTGATGCCATTCTATGCCTTACTCTCAATGTTATTATGGTTTTTAGTTCTCTATATAACTACATATCAAACATAACAATCAAATTGAATATAAACTTATTTTTTAGTTTACAAGTGAAATAGAGTTCAGATTTTCTTATTTTATTTATGAATACTCTCTGACAAAGTCTATAAAGAGTTTTTATATAAAAATACAAAAATTTTAAATGAAATTACAGTTAATAATATTGTACAATTTAGTATGGCATGCTTTTTGTATTAATATATAATTTTATGTTTGGCATAACATTTCAATTAAATTCCTTAACATTTCTATTTTTTAATTGAAATGTTTAATACAAGAATATAATATAAAATATTACAGAAGTTTCATATATTTTGTGAATAATATATGTTTTGTATTATTGATTTTTGACCGCATGTTTAAGACATGACTTGAAATACAAAAATGAAATTCTCTTCATTCAAAAAACATGTTTTAATGAAGTGAAGGGAGAAATGAAAAGCGTTTGATTTCGCAAAAACACAAATACATAGTACTGTATATTTATTATATAATAAATTTTTTGGAGAAAACCATGAGATCTAAACATACTTTTAAAATAAACTATTTTATGGGTTTGAATAGAAATGTTTCGTCAAAAACGCAAAACCCAATCGACTAACTCGACTGTAGGAGAGAAATCCAAACCTAAATATTCAGTTCAGTAGTTGTTTTGATGCAATAAATATGAGGAGAGAGAGAGAGAGAGAGAGAGAGAGAGACTGAAGAATAGATAAAGTTAGACATGATATGAGCAGACATGTGGGAGTTGGTGGTGCTTCACGTATGCTGTTTATTGTGGCACAAACTAGTGTTGGCTGCCGGTGCTGATGCAACTGTGCTCTCAATACTTGTGCAACAATATCTTTAAAATTTTGCGGGTATCGTATGTATAGCTATGGTGTCTGTGCTCTCTCTCTCTCTCTCTCTCTCTCTCTCTCTCTCTCTGTTTAGATCAATAACTGACAACAGGGTTAGAGCACAGCCTACGAAACAAAAGCTAAAACATTTATTAAGGAACTTTATTTTACTTTATTTTTTCAATGGCGACAACACTTGTGCCAAATATTTATCTTAACTTTTTATTTTATGTAATCTATTGACACAATAAATACTGTGTGAAACACTTTCGCAGTAAATGTCTTGAAATATATTTTAATTTAATTTTTGCAATTTTCTTCATTTTATGCAATATTTATATTGAACTATATATTTGTATAATATTTTTGAAAACTTAAGGCGTTTATGAGAAACAATAAAAAGCGTGTGAATGCAGTGATAATCAAAATGAGTATTAATATTATATACGATTGTGTTTATAATATATATAAATGTGAAGCAATTTTATTAAATATTATGACTACTATTATGTATGCAAAATATTGAGCTAATGTTTTGCATAAAATATATCATTTGCATAGAATTCATGTGTTAAAATGTGAATAAATTTATGAAAGCATATCATGTGAAAACATAAAGAAAAATCAAATAATAAATTATCATTCAAAGTATAACAGACAATATGTTTTACTAATAACTAGTCACTCATTTGGATAAATAGTTTTGTTCATAAAATGCAAACACAAAGACATTTAGTTCATTTAAGTCACATTAAGTCAGTCGCATATAAATATAAATGTTATTTAAAGTCAAATTGAAATTTTCAATTCATTTAATTCAACACTACATTCAAAAGTAGTATTTTATACAAAGTGTTGTCTTTTTGTATTATGTGTTTGCAATTGGATTTCTGAACTCAAAGTATAATACAATATTGAGAAAAGGGGAATGGTATTCTCTGTGTTTTAATCATATATTGTATTATACTTTTATTGAAATAATATATCAATGCTATGAATACAGTGAGAGACAGAGAATAAAGCCTCCAATAAAGTAATGTGTTGTTTGACTGACTGTACAGTTATATACAGTGTATGTGTTATAATATATAAGTAATAATAATATAAAAACAGAATAGAAGAGAACCTTTAGAATAGAGAGTGAAATCAAAAAAGTCTTATCTCTACTAAACACTAGTTTAATATTTTGCTTCCCAAACATGTCTGACATTGAGAGAGAGAGAGAGAGAGAGAGAGAGAGTGAGTGAGTGAGAGACGCGAAAATTATATTAACTTTTTTCGGTCGTATTTCTTGTATATAAACTCTTCTTAAGTCTGAAAAAGTGAGTGAAAACACATGAAATAATTCAAAAATAAAGACAAAACCAGAATAAACAGAAAGAGTGTGCGAGTGGTGTGTGTTTCACTAATAAATTTGCCTCAAATATAAAACATAAGACACGAGAATAATAGATAAGGGGATAGGGATGGGCAACAGAGAGTCAAGAACTTTGTATATAAAACGAGAAATAATAAAATAAAGCATAAAATTACAGTAAATATAATATAAAAGGCGACTAAATATATATTAGTGTATAAATTCTGAACACAATTCTCGAGATTCTGTGCCTCTTTTGGCTTATATTCTGGAGAGTCGTTAAGAAGGCATAGAAGCAGAACTGAGAGGGAAAAGGGAGACAAAGAAATAGCGATTTTTCGTGTATAGTATTTGTATAATAAAGCGAATTTTCATCGCAAAAGTGTCGGCTCGCACGTGAAGACTACGAGTCCTATCGGTGCCATAACTGGTGTGTAATTAGAGAGTGAAATCAAAAAAGTCTTATCTCTACTAAACACTAGTTTAATATTTTGCTTCCCAAACATGTCTGACATTGAGAGAGAGAGAGAGAGAGAGAGAGAGAGAGAGTGAGAGAGAGAGAGAGACGCGAAAATTATATTAACTTTTTCGGTCGTATTTCTTGTATATAAACTCTTCTTAAGACTGAAAAAGTGAGTGAAAACACATGAAATAATTCAAAAATAAAGACAAAACCAGAATAAACAGAAAGAGTGTGCGAGTAGTGTGTGTATCACTAATAAATTTGCCTCAAATATAAAACATAAGACACGAGAATAATAGATAAGGGGATAGGGATGGGAAACAGAGAGTCAAGAACTTTGTATATAAAACGAGAAATAATAAAATAAAGCATAAAATTACAGTAAATATCATATAAAAGGCGACTAAATATATATTAGTGTATAAATTCTGAACACAATTCTCGAGATTCTGTGCCTCTTTTGGCTTATATTCTGGAGAGTCGTTAAGAAGGCATAGAAGCAGAACTGAGAGGGGAAAGGGAGACAAAGAAATAGCGATTTTTCGTGTATAGTATTTGTATAATAAAGCGAATTTTCATCGCAAAAGTGTCGGCTCGCACGTGAAGACTACGAGTCCTATCGGTGCCATAACTGGTGTGTAAACCTTAGCGAGAAAAAACAGTGTAGCACATGGAGATCGAGGGAAAGGGATGACGCCCTAATGATTTTTATGTTACAGTAATAGTAGAGTTCAGACACATATCTATTGCCGGTATATGTGTTACTGTATATGATATTAGATTTTTAGCGATCATTGCGTGCAATTCACGGCATATATACTATACGGCGGGTGAGAGTGTAGTAAGAAATGGAGCTATTTTTGCATCTATTGTTCAAATCGATATTCAGTTGTGTATTGTGTGTGACTCTAAAGTTATGTTAACTGTAAGCCAACGCACAATAAGTAATATATAATACCATTCATATGATGGCAACGTATAGACCCAATGATAGTCTGTATTTCTTGCGATATATTCCCAAAACGCCATAATATGATGAAATGAAACAAATTTGCTTAAAAGGCGAATCTTTACGCAGATATAAAAGGTTAGGTATCCCTCTCGCATACCAGTGCCTGTCTGTCTCTCCTGACTGCTCACTGTTTCAATAGTTTTTATACTTTGAGGGCATTTACTGTATATCCAAATACTGAATATACAGCAAAGAAAAGAAAACTCAATAAATGCTTTCGTTATTTGATACGACAATAAGCCTAATGTAATGTTATATTCAATTTAAATGCATTCTTGCCATCGATTGCTGGTCTCACCAAAAAAATACATGAATTTATTCACTAATATTTAATACTATTATTCATAACAAATATTTAAATTACACGAGAGATAAGAGATATGTTGTATGAGAGGGGTGTGTGTGTATGTAATATGTAGTGTCTTATACACAGTGTAGTCTAATATGTTTTAATGCAATTTATATAAGAATTCTTTCAATAAATTACTTAATTTAATATAATAGAAACATAACATTTTTATTTTTAAGGCAAAACTATTTTACATAAAACACTAATAATATATAAATGTTTTAATTTTGTTCGCACTTTAATAAAGCCATTGTATGGCAAAGAATAGCACAGAATATACGGAATATTGAGATTCATGTTAAACAAAATCTCTTGAAGGCATCCGTGAAATTGATTTCTTAGACATAAACATTATTTCACATAAGAGAGTACTGTCTTAATGTTATGCATGAGAGAGTGAGTAAGAGAGAGAGAGAGAGAGAGAGAGAGAGAGAGAAATATTTTTGATTAAAAGTCACATTAATAATAACATAAAAGTTTTATTAAAAGCAAAGTTATTATAGTAACAAGTCGTCGCAGTAATAGTTGCAACACTTTATCCTTATTTGAGATTAACTTATAATATAAAAGTCAAGCATTCATTTGCAAACTTCAACTTCTTATAAGCCCTTCTCATGCCTTCAACTTCTTTCCCATTTAAATGAATCTCTTGAGAAAATTCTTCATCTTATATGCTGTGAGATGTGAGACAACATGTGTTCACAATTATGTCTCTCTGTTATAAGCGATACGGTTATAGACTATGAATATGACTAAATATACTCATCTCACAAATCTCTCTCTCTCCCTCTCCCTCTCTCTCTCCCTTTCTCTCTCTCTCTCTCCCTTTCTCTCTGTGTCTCACTGAGAGAGCACTGATAGATATATGGCTGTGAATGTGATACTACTGATAGCGAAACACAAATATAGTTTCGATTTAATTTCGATGGCATCACTCATACATTACAGACAGCCATTCGGCACATCCTTACAGACCCTACACTTCTTTCTGCAAACAGTGTTTGACTTTATTTCATTTCGTCTTTATATAGATTATATCAATCTCTTAATCTATTTATTAGTATTTCTTTACTTTCTATCCCTTTCTTATATTGTATTACACAGGATTTCATATTAAAAAAATTAATTATTTCATCTAATTTTGAATTTACTTAGCCAGCCAATTTTAACTTATAATATAAAAGTCAAGCATTCATTTGCAAACTTCAACTTCTTATAAGCCCTTCTCATGCCTTCAACTTCTTTCCCATTTAAATGAATCTCTTGAGAAAATTCTTCATCTTATATGCTGTAAGATGTGAGACAACATGTGTTCACAATTATGTCTCTCTGTTATACTCAATACGGTTATAGACTATGAATATGACTAAATATACTCATCTCACAAATCTCTCTCTCTCTCTCTCTCTCTCTCTCTCTCTCCATAATTCTCATAGAAATCAAACAATACATAATTCTATTGAATACAAGATATACAATGAGTCTCTCATTAGTAAAGGACTCCATTTTAATTATATTAACCTAAGCTACCGGTGCCTCTCTGCTTATGTTTGCAGATATTGAGCAAAGAATTAATAGTGAATTCAATTTCATTGAATATATCTATATAACCATAAAATGGGTCTATTTTTTCATTTGATTTTTGTTTACCCACTTTGAAAAGTGCTTTCAATACTATAATGGTTAGCCTATTGTTTGCCATAAGAGCAAAGTTTTTATATTTTTTTGGTTAACTTTATACGTTATGTGTTTTGATTGTAAACTCCAAAAATTTTTGTGTCAATTCAGCGATTATTTTAAACATTAGATTTTGTCAATAAAAAAGTTTTTATCTTTATTGCAAAGTTTGTATTAATTTTTTCGTTATTCTCAATGAAATGAGCAGTTTTTTGCAACAAATTTTTATCATTTTAATATAAATGATTGAAAAGTTTGCGGACACAAACCATGGCACAGAATAATTGTAATAATGTTATATAATTCTTATAATTAAAATTCTGTCAAATATATAGGACTCAAGTTTTAATATTCAAATTAACTCTGTGCAAAATATTCACTATATTTTAGCTAACGGTTGACAAAATATTGTTAATTAAACTCTGATATAAAGGAATATTAATTGGGATTAATTTTAAATAGACTTTTTAATATACAGGTATATAATAGGCGCAGTGAAAATCTAATTATCTTTTTAAATAAATATTGTGCTTTAATTTGAAATCTAAATATTTTATACACACTATACTATTATAAATTATATAAATATTTATAACATCTTGAGAAATAATGATAACTAGAAAGTTTAATTTGTCATGTTTTACAAATATTAAGAATAATTAAAGTAAAAGTAAACATGCTCATAAATAACAAGTTTTTGAGTTAGTAAACATTACTTGTATGATTAAAATTGAGCATAAAATATATAGTGATGTGAATTTAAATTTGTAGTCAATTCAAAAATAGCTAGAATTAGCTATTTATCAG
>CAJPVJ010001457.1:0-16370 GCA_905397405.1 Oppiella nova | reverse complement strand
TTGTCCGCCTAATGTCAAGCTGTTAACTGTGGATTTGAGATTCAAAATTGAACCTGGTTGCAAACAAATTGAATCGTGCGAATATCACGAGGGCGTCGACTTTTGTGCCAGATCCATTATACCGAGTCCCAGCGGCGGTGGGCAACAGTGTTGTTACAAAAACGGTAAACTGAACTTAAGTATGCGAGGTGGCGGCACCGTTGATAAAAGTCATTATACAAATATCCTGGCCCATTACAAAAATGATGTCCTACCATGGATTCTATGTTGCAAGGACAAAAGTGATGGACTGTGCGCAAGGTACCGTGAAAAAAGACCCTCGGACAATGGTGGCACTTTCTATGAACCAATTCTATCATGGGCGCCAGTATCGATAGACAAATAATGTACATGAATATTAATTGCTAGTTGCTATAAAATTGAAATTTATATTATGTTTATTATTTCAAATTTTAAAAAATATTTATCATATCCGCTAAATATAGAATTATAGTAAAAGTTTTTGTAAAAATGCTCTACTTTACCATAAGCAACTGAATTGATACTTGATCAAATAATTAAAAAATACCTTGTTATTTACTTTGTCTAAAATGTTGTATAACATTGAATTAAATATATGTTTTTAGTAAAGATTTTATTGTTTACATTTTATTCTTGGTCATTAAACTAAATCAATAAATTGATCATAATGCGATTCATATGGGAAATTATGTTGGTTGCGCATTTTAAATTAGTAAAAATCTTAACATTTTCATTTAACAAAAAATGAAATTTTATTAATAATGTTATTAATAAATTTGCAACTATCAATAATAATTCACAAGTGTACCCTGGTATTTTTTAAGAGCCTTGACATTCTTAATAACAAATCCCTTAAATGCTTTCCCCGATTATCAATGCCAAAGGTGTGTCTTAATATAGGTAAGCATCTCATCATCCCTTTCCTTATATTGAATATTATTATATATATTATTTGTATTGAAGCTATTTATTTCACCAGTTATATTTATAAAATGTCTACAAACCTTTAAATATTAGTATTTTAGCTTTTGATTTAGATTTGAATTAATTTTATAGAATTGTTTGATTTTTTAATAGATAAAAAAGTATAAAGTATAATTAATTAAAGGGTTTAAATAATACATTTTAGAATAAGTTTCAATTATAATTTGAATTACAATTTCATAAAAATATAATATTATGTGTAATACATATAATACACTTAATGTATTAATACAATATAGTACAAAAGTTGGTATTTATTAAATATAATTATTTATAAAATTAAAATATAATTTATAGATATTTGAACGTAAATGTGCTATAGCTATAAAATTCTACTTAATGTAGACTGTAATCTAAACAAAAAACTCTTAAACTATTCATTTATGAATAAAAACAATTATTTTAGTCAAACATATAGTATAAATGTTAATTGTTATTATATATAGTATAAATTTATATACTTATTTAATTCATACTAATATCATTTTAAGTTATAAATATAATTTACTTATATAATAAAAATTGAATATACAAATTTATATTATATTTAACTTAAATGGCTCTTGCGTGTTGTGATTCATAAATGTAATTTTAGTAATACTTAGCCTCAATACTTATATTAAATATTTTAGTGCCACTGTATCTTGATTGACCCAGCAAACTTTTATTTAACTCGTCTATCGATCCACTCCACGCGTGTCTTCAACTGATATATTACTATAAATACTCCCTTTAATGACATAATTTATACATTAATTAAAACAAAATATTTAATAAAAAACAAATCATATACCTGTAAACCATTGAAGAATATAAATAAATAGGATAGTATGGGAGGATTTGTAGTCAACTGATGGATATAAGAAACAAATAGCGTCCACGAAATGCCACTATTGAACAAAATCCATACAAATGATAGGATGGGTTTGGGTCCAAAACTGACATTCACTTGATTTGTATTTGACTTGACATGGGTGGATTTGTATTGGAAATATGCAATAAATGCTACATTTAATGTTATCGATAACATTGCGGGAACTAAATACAATTTATTAGATTAAATATTATTGAATTACGAATATAGATCAATGTTAGACAACCTTTTACAACAGGTGACTGGTAAACCTGTAAATTTAGGTTACTTTTTTGTGTATAATTTTCCAAATATAGTCACAATTAGTATACTATAGTATACAATAAGTACACTCAATTTACAAGTCAAAAATTTACCAGTTACAAATAATAACTGTTATCTAACACTGGTTTAAACTAATATTGTATTCATATACCGATCAAAACATAAATATTTTCGGGATGTGCCTGGGACGATATCCAACAACTGTATTATAAAATTGCTATATAAGTCTAATATATTTTCTCAAATTACAAAACAATTTCATACAAATAATGGCCAGTTAGGTGTTTCTCCAACATTCCGAAACCATCTTCCCGAAGTGTAATGTGTCCGATAAATATTGCAATAATAAGGGCCGGTAGTCCATAACCGACATGGTAATGAAGTTTCTTATCTTTTTTATTAATGTATGCATTGGTGGCCAACTGGTAAAATTGGAGTCCATTCAAAAACATCCAAACAAATGCCGATAAAATTGTATACAATAATAGTATTGACATTATTATACAAACTTCCTATTAAGAATGTGAATTTTAAATTATTTTTTAAAAAATCCCATTGTTTGATAAGCAATATAAAAATAATTACCCCGCTCCCGTTTCCTTTCCTTCTATCCATTCCCGTAATAATAAACAGATTGGTAATCAATAGACAAATACATAAATTCTTGACAAAAAAGTCTTGTTTTGCTCGAAATCCTAACGAATGGTCACTTCCGCCGGAATTTTTAATTCTAATATTAAACAACTTTTTTCGCTTCAAAAGTAACAAATATATTGAGAGACATATGATTGAAAGACTGCAACAAATATATGTTGAAATAGTTTTTCCTAATTCATCTTTATTTTCTCGACCGGAAGTGTCCATAAGAACCGCAAAATTAGTCAAATGATTGCATTCACAGACAGTTGTCTCGCGATTGGATTCACTCTCTATTAGACGACATCCATCTGATGACCACTTCTTGCGATCAAAGTCCCAGAAAACACACAAAACCCTATCGCCTAAAACCAACCGATTCTTGTGTTTTAAACTATTAAAAGTTTTTAAAAACTTATTTAGTTATTAATTAGTAATTATAGTTAATATAATAGTAATTATTTAATTAATAGTAATTAATTCATAATTGCCAAATAACATCTATTCTGTAGAAATTGCTTTAATATCCAGATTAAATAATTTATGATGGATATCAATACCATCAATAATCTGCATATTAAAGCAATGTCTATGGAATAGATGTGCCTTTCTCAAATAATATTTTGATAAATACCTAATTCTAACATTAGATCCATCAGTGAATTCGTGACTTTTATTAGTATTTCTAATATTAAACCCAATGATAGGGCTATTAATTTGTGTGTCAATCATTCCATGAGTTAAATATTGTCCCAATTTATAAATATATGTACCCATAGAGGTATACCTTACACACGAATACATATCACCACCATTTCCTTCGTAATGATGACTATATGGTATTAGTATTGATGAAGAATTATATTTAAAATTAATTTCTTCTGTCAAATAAAAATAATAATGTTTTTCCACTAAATTCTTGCTCTCAATAATAATTGTATTATTTTGTGGGTTTAAAAAGCAATTCGCGGCGAAAGCAATGATCTGTATATTATATAACAGTTTTGACGCCAACTCTATTTGCTCACTAATATTCACTTTCATCCATACGTTTTGTTCAATTGTTTGACTGATAAGGGTAATAAAATGTTGTGATATGTTCATGGCCATTGTTTCGTTAAGTGTTGAGCCATTTGTTTGCAAATATTCACTCATTTTATCAATCATTTCGATCACATCTATCAAGTCTTCAGTGGTTTGCAATTCATTAAAACTATTGGTTTTATTCGTCAATTGGATCACATTTTTCTCAATGTCTTCGATGCTATCGATTACTATTTCTCCTGTATTTCGACATAAAATTAATAAAAATAATTTAGATTCAAAAATTAGAATTATTTCAATTATAATTTATTAAACCTGAATCAGGAGTAGGAGTTGGACTGGTAGTTGTAGTGGTTGTTTTAGTCGTAGTTGGTGTGGTAGCCGGAGTTGGAGTTGGAGTGGGTGGTATATAGTAATCCCAGATTGACATCATACTTTTATCACAATTAGCCAGCACACGATTTTTATAGAAATTTTCTCTTGACAACAACCATTTAAAATGATCTTTATTGGCCTCACTGCAATCTATTGGGTTGCCAGTCATATCCAATGTACTTTTACTGTTCATATTCAAAATCTTTCCAAAATGCTTTTCCCGTATGAAATTAAAGTGGTTATTAGCTAAAGTATATTAAATTAAATTATTTAAATTATATTATATTTATAAATATATACAATTCTATACCCAAATTGACGTGATATTGTCTTTTATTATCGTTGGATATCATGAAAGCATCATCATCTAAATTTTGTTCATTTAATTGAGTGTTTTCTAAATTAATAGTTAATTTTGAACAAGCATGAACCTCTAGGCAGTCATTTTGGTCAAATGCCATTTTCCCAATATTCACAATGCTCAATACTTGGAACTCAATTAATTCCAAATTTTTATTTATACTATAATATGATGTATCCCAGCTCAGCGATATTGTGTATTTTCCAACAAATCTCAAAGATTTTAATTGGTTGCTGATCGTTTTTATAACATTGTGGTGAATCGTATTATCTAGATTAATGGTTAAATGATGCAAATCTATTCAAATTAGAGTAAAGAGAAAATATTAATAAATTATAGCCTAATTTGTTAAAACTAAAGTTGACTTTTAAAACTAAAATTTTAATACTAGTATTTGTTGAATTTTTTTCGGACCGACTTTATATCATTACAATTGTTATATTTAGGGACAGGATTGCGTGACAAAAAAGGCCAAAAATACACAGTTTTTAGTTCAGACTTGGGTTTAGTTCAGTCGAGTAAATGAATCTTTTCTCATAACTTAACAGGGATTAGCATCACCACAATAAAACTAGACACTATCAGTACACCGGTACATGGATTAGTGCATTGGGCTATGCATCCCAAGTCATTAATAACCCAAGTCAGCTAAAATCAGTGTCCCTTTGTCACTCGATTCCGTCCCTAATTATATTGTTCGAAAGAATAGTTAATAATAAAAAATGAAATACAATATAACCTGTTCCACTATATTCCAATACCGCGACAATATTAGGAAGTGTTAATTGTGTTGTGAGACCACCTAATAAATTTAATTCAGTGATAATAGGCCCATTGAGGGCATAATTATCCAAAATCTTTAGATTAGTCACATCTAGGTTCAATCTATTGACGGTCCAGGTAGAGGGTATTGCATAATCAGTGATCTTTCCATCACTTACAGGACCCGACCATTCAATAGTTTCATATGAAGCGTATTGCGAGTTGGGATCAAATACTTTATTCAACTCATCTTTGATATCCTTTTCCACATCAGTCTTACATCGTATCCATTCATTTACAACAAACTTACAAATTTGGGTTGACTCAGAATTCAGTGTTTTACTATTAGTGGTAATATTAATAGCATCAAGGCAAACTAAATAATATGTTATAATAATGATTGATTTTATAATAAGTAACATTAATATTTTTAACATTTTAAATGTGAAATAGTTATAAATAAATATTTTAAGTTACTTTGTATAATATCATTTTGACTATCAATAATAGACCTGTTATTTGTTGTAAACTTATATAATTTTCAAATGCAATAAATGTAATATACTTATTTAATTAATTGCAAATATTGTTATAAAATTATACCTAGTATTATCAATTTCATGCCAATAAAATCTAATATTAAATCTATATAATCTTTTATATACATAAATTAAATATAATATAATTTTATATTCTAGTATTAGTCCATCATATTGGAAAATAGGATCATAAAAATATTAGTATATTTATACAATAAATTGAATAAAATTATCTTATCTTAAATAAATTTATTAATGGCTTTTATTATTTATATATAAAGTACTTATAGGATTGATTGTTAATATATTTATAATTAAATCCTCTAGAGTGGAATAATTGGTGTATTTATATTTTATTATCATAAAATTGCAGTCGATGTTTACTTTAATAATGTTTAGTATTTCTTATATACGCAATATACATGTATGGTAAATAGTGTGACCAACTAAAAATGTTATAATCCTTGATTGTAATATAAATATTCCCTATAATTCCTTGACAATCCTGGAAATAAGTTTTAAAGCCATATTTGGTATTTAAAATTTCAATTTTGTCTAGAAATAAACATACATGATATAAATAAAATTATTTTAGTACGTCAGCATATAAATATAGATACAGATAATTAAATACAGAATGACGCATTTTTGCTATATATTAAATAATTATTTAAACTTAAAGAGTATTAAATGTGAATTAAATTTTAAACTTAGAAATGATATACAATAATATTGTACAGCAAATGTTTGTAATCACGGCATAAAATATATCAAAAAAAATTCATAAACAAAATAATACCATATAATTATTAGACTAATAATAATTCTTGTGGAATAAATGATAATATTAATAATGTTAAATAATTTTCTAATAATTTCTATATCTGATAAAGTATATCTAAAATAATATGTCGGATTATTTAATCATATATTTATACTGGTATATAAAAATACTAAATTAATCATTAATAATTAAAATAAAACAAGATATAAATATTAACTCAAAATTAAGTTAAGGCCTTATCATTAATTTATTCGATTTGCCTAAAAATAGGAGAAACTGTATGTTAATATTTCTTTTTTACCATTCCTGGACATTACATTATCCAGGTAAGACCTTGCCCTGGACACAGGACAGCTACCCTAATTCCTGGACAGTCCAGGTCAAACCTGGACGGTTGGTCATAGTAATAGTAAATGTTAAATCCGCATCCGTATGTTAATACATGTTTATAAATTAAGGAATTATGAAATAAATGTTTTACGTATTGTTTGTCAATGTATTAGAAACATGAAATAATACGGATACCTTAACTACGTTATTAATTTACACCATAAATTACTTTTACTTATAGATAATTATTTAGCATTTTTAGTGTTATATTTCACACAAATGTTAGTACAAACAAATGTTTAATTTTAAGATAAACATGTTATAAATGTTTATATTGTTGAATTAACTATTATTATAAATTAACAAAAATAATTTATTTGCCGGATATTATTTTATTATATCATAAACTGTACATTTTATTATATAGCACACTAATCCCATAATTTATTATAATTATGATGAAATGATTATTGATTGGTTGGGTATATAACATATTTTTATAAATATAACATATATAATCTCGTATTTTGTGCAAATATAGTTAATTTAATAAAATTTAGAAAAACATTAATACGCTATTGATATATTTTATATGCTAGTGGCATACTAATAATATCAAACGTTATATGCAATGAATAAACAATATAAAATATCATGTATTTTTCTTGTTGTAATATATTTCCCCACGATTCATGGGCAATTAGATTTGGAAGATTTTTATCCATACGGAAGTGAGCACGGTGATATACGCTTATTACCAAGCAATTTGGACGATGGAAGTTCAGATCAGATTTTACTTACTCAAGGCTATCGGTATTTTAATACCACACACGAAAGATTATGGGTAAATATCAACGGGGTTATTTCATTTAAGCAAGCCATATGGACGTTTACGCCAACCTGCCAAAGCATTTGCAGTGATTTCAGTATGATAACACCATTTTGGGCTGATATCGATTTACGTAACGGTGGCCGTATATTTTATCGGGAAACTGTTGAGATGAGTTTGCTCAAAAAAGCGTCCCACGATATTGCAACGGCATTCACCGAGTTTAGTGACGTAGAAATAACGTGGGTTTTCATTACAACCTGGCTAAATGTTAGTCATTATGGTTCAAGTAGTTCCGAAACTCGGTCGCGAAATACTTTTCAAAGTGTGTTGGTTAGTGATGACGTTCATTCTTTCACCATTTTCAACTACAATGACATCGAGTGGATTACAGTTCACGGTATGCCCGCCAAAGGGGGTTTTGATTCCGGTGATGGCATTTCATTTTATAATATACCCGGGTCGTGTACTGATGATATTATAACCGTCAACAATCGCTCAAACATGAATGAACCTGGTAAATGGGTCTTTCGTGTCGATAACGAAAATATGAGGTCAGCAGGGTGCAGTGATAATTTTAATAGCGTATTACGCGTTGAACCATATTTTATTGACCTTTACGGTCACGTACCATTACGATTATCAGGGCCATGTGTTAATGGTAGCACAGAATTTATATGCAGATTTCATGATAAAGTTAATGGTATAATTGAAATGCCGGGTATTGCAAATGAGCAACCCACCGATCCCGGGGTAATGTGCGAGGCTCCTTTTTTATATGCTTGTGGGCGTATTAAAATCGACCTGATAGTTAGAAACGATGAGGCAAGTGAAATGTATCATGGTTACGTATACATTACGGAGCCGAATGGAGTGAGCGGTAGCCATGAACGCGTCGATTTAGAAATTAAAAGCATATCAAACATTGAAATCAATATAAAATGCAATTGGAATTCAGCTTATTTTGATGAAAATACAATGTTAGGCGTATATCTATATGCTCAAGACCCCGCTACTGGAAAATGGGTACCTGTGAAGACATTCGCGGTGAACATAATAAATAGTGGAAGTTTCAACGCTGGTAATTTCATCGAGCAAGATTTTCCCGAATATACTATAAATTCGGCAACAATAATATCGGTGGAACAAACACGCGGCAAAATAAATCACTTGAAACGAGAGGTACGAAATAACTTTCGAAGCAAAATTTTGTCGGATAAGGTAATCCTCGGGTCTTTTTTCAACGATAATGGCAAAGCGTGCATAAACTGGTACAATAATGATAATGGTCCTCCCAAAGACAAAATAGGCTGCCCGTGCAACATCACGATGCTCGAGGCTGATCAAGGGTTCGTAAGTGAAAAACTTTGCAATGCAGATGATTGCGTAATAAAAGAAAAGGTCGACAGTTGCGCGAGGTCCAGCCAGCCGAGTTCCAGCGGAGGTGGGCAACAGTGTTGCTACAAAAACGGTAACTTGACTACAAGTCTGCGCAGTGGCGGTAGCGCCGAAATGAGTCATTATACAAAAACCAATGACCACTACAACAACGATGTGATGCCATGGATCCTATGTTGTAAAAATAAAAGCAATCAATTGTGCGAAAAGTATCGCGAGAAAAGGCCGACAGCTAAGTGCAAGCAACCTCCCCCACCCCCATCGAACATATTTGGTGACCCACATATTGTGACGTTTGATGGACTCTATTACACGTTTAATGGTGCGGGTGAATTTTGGTTGATCCACAATGGCCCGGGTATGCCTATGTCGCTACAATCGCGTATGGAGCCATTTGTTGATGTCGATGGTGTGCCCAAAAATGCTACAGTCTTTACAGCGTTTGCTATGAAAGGCGTCAATACTTCTGTAATACAGGTTAGAATTGTTGCCGCGACCCTTTACCCATAATTATAATTTTTAAATTATAATGTATTAGTTCATATTTTGTTAAATGTATTATTATAGAAAACACATACTTAACATATAGTTACTGTATATTATTTATTTATTTTTAAAACTAGTCCAGCATAACTGGATATTTCATTTTCTTATTATCGGAAATCTTATTCTGATCTCTTACGCCTAACTTTTCCTACCTAATTGACCAATAATGCAATAATAAACTTAAAAGATACAGTATATCTTTAACCAATATTTCTAGATAATATAATCAAATACATTCACTGTGCCATATTTTATTAAGAACACTATATTAACTTATTTTAATATTTATCAGGTACAAAAATCACGAATGCGTATGTTTGATTTATATGTGGACAATGTTATAGTTGATTTGAGTCACATAGAACTTTATGATACAACATATGATGGCGTGAGGGTAACAGTTGCCAACGATATGAGCAAGGTATCCATATCGTTTGCAAGTGGTTGTTATTTTGTTATATCTACAAATGTCGTTGCCTTTTCCCTAATTATTACGTGCGATAAAAAGTACATGGGTAAAACCAGAGGAATTTTAGGTGATTACGATGGTAACAAGGACAATGATTTGCAAGATCAAAATGGTAATATTATCGATTCAAACTCTTCAATTCGTGATATACACTATCAATTTGGTCTCAAATGGCGTGTGCTATTATCGGAAAGTCTGTTCAAATATACAGGTAAAATTATATATATCTATGGTTAAAATAGGATAGATATACCAATAAATATGTTTCATATAAAGTTTCCATTTACTATAATTATCACAGATATTTATAATCAAGTAACGAGAGAAATATTCAATTATGCTTTAATGTGATAGTTATATGTACTAACATGTTAACATTATTATGTGATAAAGAAAATTAAACCTCTTAATTTATATATACTTAATTATACTTTAAACCCTAGACATACATACAAATGTTACTTTAAGGGTCAACTTTTAATTACTAGTAAATAATACTGTTAAAGTTCGTATAGATTTAAAAATATGTTCTGACATTCTATATCACTAAATCATCAATAAATATACAACATTAAATTACTGTGTTTTTATTATCAATACTAGTAAAACAATATGAAGATTACAATATTGAAGATTTTGAGCCAAGCTTTATTGTACCGAATATCGCAAATGCACCTGAACAAGCTCAATTATTATGCGGCGATTCTGTTGAATGCCTATATGATTTTATGTCAACCGGAAGTATCAGCGTTGCCAACCTTACAAAATCTGTCAGAAATAAATTAGACGAAATTATCAGGATTTACGAGTCGGATAAAAATAATGACGACATAACAGCCACTACACCACGAGATACCACTATTAACACTACACCACGACATACCACTACTAACACTACACCACGACATACCACTACTAACACTACACCACGACATACCACTACTAACACTACACCACGACATACAACGACTACCACGTCGACCACTACAACACGACATTACGTCACCACGACACTACTATATGTAGTCACAACAATGATAATTAGTTATTTTAGTATCTAACTTATGGAATTGGTGTTCCAATTTTTGCTAGTTCAATTATTATTTACGCTTGTAGAAAAAAATTGTCATAGCTTTGATTAAGCAATCGATTTGCTTAATTATTAGAATTTATATTTTATGCTGCATTAATAGTTATTTAATATAATATAATTTTTTGATTATTATATCGTAGAATCTGTAATTATTTAAATTCTATAAATTGCTTTACTATATTAAGCTTACTATAATTATATTAATTACAATAAATAATAAAATATGAAATAAACATTTGACTGTATTATCCATGAATTAATTAATTTTTTGATGTAAATTTTACAGTAATAGGTGAAAAGATACATTAACTTACAATATAAATTTGCAAACTCGGAAACTTACATTTGCAAACTAATTTATCCTAAACAATTAATTAATAATTTAAAAATGATTTTATTCCATGCTACCTAAAAATATTTGAACATTTTTTAGTATTAAAAGCAAAACATATTATCAAGGTACTGAACATAATTAATCAAAAGGTCATTTCAATAAAACTTGGACTTATTGAATTATAAGTAATTTACGATTAATAACATGATTTTTCATTGAATTTTAAAAATTATTCAATAGATGTTAAGATATTTAATAAAAATTAATATTTGAAACTAAATTAAACTTGTAAGTATAGCTAAATTATATATTTATAAATCACTTAAAGCTCCCATAAAGTTAACATTAGCCGTTGAAAAACAAGACCCAAGAGTTGGCTACAGAAGCCGGTAATGGCCTCCAGAACGTCGAACCAACGACTCGGCGATGAGATCAACAAATTGGACGCACTTTTCAACGAGTTGTCGACACTCGTCAAGAAATAAATGTTTGATTTTTATTAAATAAAATAAAATATAACATAAATCAGTTTGAACTGTAGTTTATTAAATTAGTTTGTAACATCGACACATTTATTTGTGGTTGAAATAAAACAAATATATCTAAAATTAAATTTTAATGCCAATGTATTTAGATTATTTTAATTGCAAATAATTTACGACAAAATACATAATTTTAATATATACTGGTTTAGATACTAAAACGATTATATCAAACATATTAATTATTTGTAATATTTAAAATCAGTTTAAATACAATTATATAATTACTCTTGATTTATCCAGAAAATAGTAATCAAATTAATAAAATCAAATTTCTCCATTTTAATTGAATAATACAAATGGAGGTTCAATGTTAAAACAATAGTTTCTTAACTTAAGAAACCGGATTATATAACCTTTTACGACGTGCACTACTAGTGAAATAGCGTATGTATATAATAATTGCAATTACAATTATTATTAAGACCGTGACTCCAACATAGATATACAGATTACCATGGCCAGTATCATGATGGTTTGGCAAACATTTAGGCTCAATATCATTCCATATATCATCATCTTGACACTTAATTGTCATAGGTCCCTTTAGTGTATAATTTTCACAACAATAAAATTTAGCAACGCCACCGGGAAAAAAATTATCAACTTGATAGTAGCCATTCAATGGGTAACGTAATGGTGGACACGTTGTATGGGTTGTACCGAAAACTTTAACAATCTTGTTAAATTCCTCAATTATGCATTTGGTATGGTTGGCAACTCTAATACTTCCCGTGGTTATGAAATCGTACAAACATTCCAAGGATTCGCCACAAAGCAATTGAGCTTGCTTAGACGCTTTAGATATATCTGGCGGGATTAGGTTTGGCACGAAATTTTCGATGTTGTAGTCGTCGTATGTTTTGCCTAATTAACAAGATTAATTATTTGATATATTATGATTATATATAATTTTACAAATTATAACTATTTCGAGTGTCCAAAATAATACCATGCGCATATTTTAAAATATTTTCTAAAGTTTAAATTCATTGAAATATACTATTAAATCTGAGTAGCATGTTTGCAACATAAATAAACGCCATTTATAAATATTAACTTTTGGTTAATAAATAAACTTACCAGTATACATGAACAAACTTTCCGATGGTAACACTCGCCACTTTAGTCCAAATTCATAGTGAATGGTTTGTAACGAGGAATGTATGCTTATAATGTTACCTTGCTGATCCTGCAAGTCATTTTCTTTGTTGCCGTCGTAAACACCTAAAAGTCCCCAAGTTTTGTTTATGTATTTCTTATCACATGTACTTAATATTGAAAATCCCTGGTCATTCGTCGAAATTACAAAATTAAAACCACTCGCATATGATACATTAACCGTGCTCCTATCATATGAAACAGCTACTTGTACGCCATTAAATTCTGTAACATATATATCTGGTACATTTAAATCCATAATCACGTTGTCCACGAAAATATCAACTGTGCGCGTTAGCGATTTTTGTACCTATAACAGTGCAACTAATGAATAAAATTGAAAATGGTGAGTTTGTAAAACCTGTATTAATGGCGAATCGTGACCTTTCAGCACGAATGCCGTAAATATGATAGCATTTCTGGCGACCCCATCATTATCCACATATACGAGCTTGAACCGACATTGGCATAAAGAGTCCATAACGGATTAACTAAAATTCACCTGCTCCATTAAAAGTATAATTCACACCGTCGAACGTAGTAATATGCGGGTCGCCACTGGCGAACGTCGGTTGCGGGGGCTCGTAATTTGTACCAGGGTCGGACGGACGTTTTTCGTAATAACGATAACACAGTTTCACGGGTTTACCCTTGCAACATTTAATCCATAGTAAAATGTCGTCGCTAAAGTGATCGATCGCTTTAGTATAATGACTTATCTACAGTGCCGCCACCCCACGGACCGATTAAAATATTTTCACCACGATAACAATATTGTTGTCCACCTCCACTTGGACTAGGCAGTCGTGATCGAACGCAAAAATCGGCTCCAAAATTGAACTCATACCGCGCTAATGGATCAATTTCGAACCGTGGGTCTACCATAGATTGTGACGCTAATGGTGGACACGGTAATAGGTCAGTGGGGCCACCATGGTCATTGTTGTACCACTCCATGCAAGTTTCGCCAAAAGTATGGCTAAAAAACTCAGGAATATTCACGAGCCCAGAAAAAAGTGCTTTGCCCGGTTTAATCAAACCATCACGTTTAAAACGTTTCACCAAATTATAACCTTTCTGTTCTAAGGAAACCATGCATGCTGAGTTTGCAATTTCTTCTACAAAATCTAGTTTGCTAAAATTATTCGCATACATTCCATTATTGGAGATATTTTCTATCAATGTTTTAACATGTTTCCACTTTCGAGATTCATGAAGTTGCATTTTCGAATCGTCTAATGTATTCATATAGATGCTCAGGGTGCTATTTTGGTCGAAATGTTTTGGGTTTCATGTGAATTGCATGTTAACTACTGTACTCGACAAGTTTGTTAAATACACGTCCACTCCATTATAATAATCCAGTGATTCAACCACATATACATGTCCGTAATAATATTTGTCGTATCCATGATAATCCGTGACTTTTAATTCTATTATCAATCTGCCGCCCTTATATAAGTAAGGGGCCATGCACTTAACATGGGGATCATTAGGTAGCCCTTCCACTATGCCATTTACCGTAACAGAAAATTTCCATTTTTCATCTCTAAAATAGCAAAGAATATCATCACTCGCGTTGAAACACGGCCCTGATAATTTAACATGTTCATGGCCGTAGATATCTATAAAATAAGGTTTGACACCTAGTGTGCTTTTAAAATTATCATCGCACACAATGTTTGTGTTATCCACGGGGAAGATCCAGTTACCCCGTTTATTGATATTATTGTTATTATTTGAGCGATTATTTATTGTTATTATATCGTCGGTACACGAACCGGGTATAGTATATTCAATAGTGTGATCACCGGATTCGAAACCAACTTTAGCGGGAGTCCCACTAACTCCCGGGCAGTGACCCCCGACGCTAATCCCGTAGTCCACGTGATATCATTGTAATTGAATATGGCAAACGAATGTGTACCGTTGCTAGCCAGCACACTTTGAAACGTGTTTCGCGGTTGTACTGCGCATTCATTAGCCCTATAGAAGCTGACGTTAACCCACGTGGTGACAAACGCCCACGTCACATCGACGTCATTAAATTGTTGCAACGCCCTATTAATATCATGGGTTGCCTTTTTAAGCACGCTTATTTCGGTAGTCTCGCGGTAAAATACATGACCACCGTACTTTAAATCAGTGTCAGCCCAATATGGTGCAATCATACTAATATCACTTAGGGCGTTACAATTAGGTGTGTAGGTGGACGTGAATTTCTTAAATGAAATGGCCCCGTTCACATTCACCCATAATGAATTGTGCGTGGTGTTAAAATAACGGAATCCAGTGGTGAGCACAATCTCGTTACTACTTCCGGCGTGTTTATAATCTGGTTGTTGGTCGATGTCACCATGCTCAATGCCGTACGTATAAAATTTATTAACACTCACCTTGGCTATGGTTGTCGCAATGCACATTAGGAGTGTAATAAAATAATAGTACCCTTTATATACTTTAGCCATTATAGCTTGCGTATAATGGTAAAGGTTTCGATATTGTAATTATTTTATATTTATTCTATATTTAAAATAACAAACATAACTCGTGGATTTAGTTAACTTTATGCGTTAGAAATTTATTGCTCCAAAACGGATAATCCAATCTCAATCCTCTCTTCACAGTTTTATAGCCCCAACTTCTCGGTTTGTAAAATATTTTATTTTATATAGAAATCTACCATGGTAACTGCACCATTTGAGTTTACAAAAAAAAGACGTTTTTCCATTGAAAATACATTAGATTTAGCCATAGAAAATGCACAGTAACAATATTGATCAGTAGAAACCTCAATAATTTCTAAACTAACCATGATAAAATTAATCTATTTAAAGAGAATTTAAAGCACATGATTCTAAATATTCTCCCGAAGACAGGACATTTCTAGACTAATTATTAGTGAACTAAAATTGATTTACTGTACAACAAAAACTACAACAGATAAAATTAATTTGAGCACTGGACTTGAAAGATAATTCAAAATGAGAGAGTACCTATTTCAGGAATTTTTTATAATTATTA
>CAJPVJ010001456.1:0-16377 GCA_905397405.1 Oppiella nova | reverse complement strand
TTATAACTTGCTAAGACATGTAACTTATTTTCAAATATTTCTGATACATTAACATTATTTTGCAAACAATTAGTACACGAATTATAATAATTATTATGTCTTTTATCATAATCTGATTTTAATTGCAGAAACTCATTACATTTATATTCAATTAATTGTGTATCAGACAACGTGTTATACCGTTCAATATATTCCGGGTGCATTTTTTCAAAATGTTGTTTAATCCGGTGTTTATGATTGTCTTTTAATTTTGTATCACATTTAAGACATTGTGGTAATCCATTAAATTCAATGAAAAAATAGTCTAATTGCCAACACTTTTGGAAATATCGATAATTTTTAGTGGATTTCTTAGGTATAATAACTTTATCCATATTGTGATTTATTTTATCTTGATTAATTAAAAAACTATTAACATAAATTTATTCATCATAATTTATATACCTATAAAAATATGTCAATATGTGGTCACAAACCATCAAAATATTTGCAATTTGTGTCTCAATTGGTTTCACTATTTTGCACAAAATTTGTTTCACTAATCGATTCGTTACTGTTTTGACTTAAGATCACTTCCGATGTAACACTTAATATGAAAATCAGTTTAGCATTTATTTGTTTAATAAAAATATAATTTCACTTAAAATATTGTATTTTTTGAAATGATTACTTAAATAGATTTGTATTTAATGTATAAACAGAAACAGTAATTGAATGACAAAGCATTTTATAATAATATAAGTTTAATCAATTTTAAGTCATTTTTATTTGATTAATATACTAATATCCATGAGTATTTAACTAAATGCTACTTTAATCAATAGTGTATTCTATAAACTTTAGAATACTAGTGTTGTGTATACTCAGCTTAAATAGTAATAAATAATAAATGCATACATCACTAGTTGGTCTCTGGAAACCATATCTGTGCGTCTAAGCTCTATCACATATATTTTATTTGTTTTTAAATATGAGAATGCCAACGAGCTGAAAAGTTACATTTATATCTTAATACGATACAATAACATCGTTTCTCAAAATACAAGTGGTTCACTTTGACTTGTAGTTTATATGTTATAGGTAATGGATTAATCTACTATATGCATACTTTCTAGGTGATATAAGTTTATTATAGTGAAAGCCTAATATTTTGAGAAACGATATGAAAGACTAAGACTCGAAGTGACTTATCTCTCAATACAATTGGAGACTGTATTTCAAAATGTTTAAGTTTAGGTCACATTATTTATCAGTAAGTGTAATTTCTTAAAATTATATTACAGCTAACGTCACGACGTCACCATTCATTACGGGAGACTATGACACACCAGGTAGTTAATAAATTTTTATATTATTTTTAAAATTTATAGTTAATATACAGTGTATTTTAGATCATACGATTGAGACCACTCAAGTATAATTATAAACTACTAGATTTTAAAATAATCAAATCCTATAGACCATAAATGTCCAAAAGTAAGTAAAATATACAATTCGTGATGTTATAGACATTAGAATAGGCACTCAATAGTCAGTTGTTCGCACACCGTGTGATCGATTTATTAAAATTATGAGCAATACATATAATGTGCCCATTGATGAATCATTTCGAATTTAGTTTGAGCTGAGTGAGTTTTAATTCGTATAATCACATAAGAAAAATATTATTAAAATTAATTTCAAAATATATGGGAAATTAATTTCATTATGATTCATCTATAGACAAATCGAAATAAAATGTTTATATCGACAAGCTCATATAAGAAAAATTTAAATTTCTAGGTTCGGGCACATGTGTAAACCAATTGTGTGGCATTGGCTCCCCTTGTTTTAGACCTCTGTGGTGTCTATGCGATTGTGTTAACATAAACATTTCCGCGGCGTTTAATCTGACCACTGATTTTCTAGCTGTGAATATTAATAGTTTTTGCCATCTATTTCCAAAAGGGACATGGGCACACACGGAAACAACGGAGCAAAAAAAAGCGTTAGGGGCATTGTGTAGAGTATACTATGAACGACTTTGTAGAGGTAGTTCGACTACCTCCCCACAAAATGTGGCTAATGTGTGCTGGGAAGCACTCAAATTTGCAAAGGTAGGTGGTCGGCCCAATAAGCCCATGATTCAAGGTTTGTCATCATCAGCAACCCCAACACCCAGCCCCACTTAACTGTGCTGGCACACATGCATCATACTGTGACATGGTTTGTAATGTAAATTTAGTGTTATTTTATATGAAATTTTAATATTAATTATTATATTGGATGTTTATGTTTTATTTGTCATTTAGAACAATTTAATTTAATTTAATCCTTATTATTGTTTGAATTTAATTTAAATCAATATTATTTTTAAAAATGATTGTTACTATTTATGTTATTACAAGATAATTAATATTTAAAATATTTTTAATTTTTAATATATAAACCTAGTAAATAACTAACTATTTGGAATTGATCAATGTAATATTAATAAGAAAATAAATTTGATTAACAAACTGTATGTCCAGTGTGGGAGGCGTTTATCCTGATAACCACTTTGAATAACACTTGTAACTAAGACTGGCAAACGTCCTCCTTTTGGAGGATTGTTCTCCAATCGGCCCCTAAAAAACAGTCCTCCCGAAGGTCTCAGGAGGACAATGTAATGTCCTCCCAAAGATAATTTTAAAAATAATTCAAATATTCATTTAATTTCCAATTACTTTCCGAAATTCATGAAAATAATCTGCGAGTTTGTAATCATTCCTTAAACAATTTATGAAATAATTGTTAGGATTACAACAAATAGTGTATTGTATTTGAATTGTAATTAGGCCTAAATAATAGTGTAGCTATTAAGAGTAAAATATTTAGTAATATTAATAATTATACATTTTAAAAATTATTTGTCCTCCCAATGTCCTCCTGAACAGGCTCAATTTTACTATTTGTCCTCCTAAGCCAAGAAAATAGTTGGCGACCCTACTTGTAACCCAACACGTGATCCATTATAATCACATTCGGCTTAACCCTTGAGATGATATCCTTTAGGTAGTCGTCCTCTCGGTGCAGATCCGCTACAATTGCAGTCAAAGTGTACTCACAATTTTTGACCGCCTTTTCAAAGGGACTGTTATTCTCGAGAAACTCTCGCATATCGTCCGCATTCTGTTTGGCCGACCAATCGGTGCTATCAATGCTGTTCACATCCCGTTCCCCTCCCAACATTATATGTCAAACGCACCATAAGTACGTACTTTTTGAGTTCATTCACTTCGTATGGAAAATACTACTCTATGTTTGTGGTACAGTACTACCCACCCCTGTACTGGATTCATATATTTAACAAGCACAAAAAAGCACTGTTAGTTGTTTTCTCATATTTGGTTGACTCCCTATAAATTGTAATTATATTTATAAAATTAATATCAACTTTTATACAATTTATCATTTTGTAATTGCTAACTTTATCAATTATTATTGTTCATTTATAACTGTCATCAATGCTCACAAAACTGTTATTCTATTATATGATTACCTGGGTTAAATTATTTTTAATATTTAGAGATCTAAAAAATTATAACTTAAATTACAAAAGTATACTAGAGTTCAATAGCCTAGTATTCATAAACACTTGTTTAATTATTTTAACATAGTATATATTATAATGTTTATAATTAAACTACAATATTTTATAACTTATTCACCAGATATAAGTGTAAACCGTTAGTCGTACAATTAAATGACCTAGAAAATATCATATAAAAAACATAGTATAATATTCAACATGTTACATTAAGAAATACATAATACTAGTAAATATATATTATTGTGCTCAAAGTATTTAACAAAATGAATACTTTAATTATAATAACTGTTGCTATTGTACTATTTGGTAAGTTATTTTTAAGTAGTAAAATAAGTTATAATATAATAAATTGATTTTGTTTAATTTACAAAGTGCCTATTGTTCAAAATTACGGGGTTTCAAATAACACTCTCGTTAACTCTGACAATGGATCAAGTGCAAATTTATTTTCAGTTATCGGAATTGAATCAAGGTCTAATTCTAAACATCACAATCATTTGAATAAAAGTATGTACAGTATATTTGCTTTTTTAAGTGCTAGTAAATATTTGTCTAAAACATAATTTAATTTCATTAATATATTTCAGATAAAAAACAAAAGCCGTTTAAAAAATTTACAAATAATGGAAAACAGGGTGTGTAATAAATTGTTTATTTTCTAATTTATTAATTTAAATTTTTTCATCCACTTTCATTACTTTACCAGATCAATTTTATTTACTTTTAAATAACTGAATACCAACAAGTTAAATAGTGACATTTATAACTATATATTTTTAATATCAGTCAACTGATTATTATAAATTAATTCATAATCTCGATAACATTGAGTTAATTAATAATTAAATCACTGGCCAGTATATAAAACATAAGGCATTGTCACATATTACGTTCGCACTTTTTGAAAAATCTTGACCCCTCCCCCTTTGTTTGCAATTGTTTGCTTGTAGCCATTATAGATAATTACGTTCGCATATCCCTAACACCCCCACCCCTAAGAAATCAAATACCATTAAATTTATTTATAATTTAATTATAATTAAACCATTTATTTAACTCATTAATTATAAACATGAAATCGACAGTGATTCCAGAATTAATGCTAGTAGTGGTTATGTCAGTAATGTTTTTATAAAATTATTTTCACTTTCAAAATATTTCATAAACTGAAAATTATTTATATTCAAAGTTCATTTATTTATTCAAAGTTATCAACAGTTGTTTTCGAAAGATTAATTTTGATAAAAAATTAATCTTTTAAGTTTTTAAAACTATTTATATGCGAACGTTCTTAAGGTCTCAACCCCTCCCCTCCTCTCGTTTGCAAAAATTCGCTTTAACCGACCCCCGACCCCCAAAGTGCGAACGTAATATGTGAACAATTCCTAACAATAATTTTAAAATTATAGTTAAAATTTAAATTGAGATAACCGGTTATTTAATGAACGTAATCATTTCTTTGCTATTTACCATTTTGATTAATTATCTACTTAATGGTGGAAACGCAGCAAATTGCCAAGGTGATTTCTGCAATCAATCGGTGGAGGGATGTAAGCTGTGCGGGGATTTACAAGTGACACAGGATAATACAATCAAGCAAATTTGTGCAAATACGCCGATATTAAGCAATATTTGCAACAATCTAATTATTAACGGAACCTGTCAAATAAATGACCTAACTAACGAGGATCTTGGAAAATTATGTATCATAGCCAATGAATTTCATGGTGGTAATAATAGGTTTTAATATTTGTCAAAATTTAAAACACTATAAAAACCGAACATTACAGTCTGCAATCAAAGCAATTATCCATAGCTTTAATAGATTCACACTTTTATGATATTTTTAAAATAAAGAAAACAAAATGTAATTCTAATTGTATTAATTTAATATGCTATTAAGCAATTGTAATATTAATTATTAATCATTTATTTAATCAAAATTTATAATAATTTATATTAAATTTCTTATTATTGTAGGGATAATAGCTATAGAGTAATAAATTTAAAACCAAACTTTCACTAAACACTAATGTCAAGTAATAGCTATAAATTATATCTATTTATAAAGTGTAAGACAAATATTCACTTAAATCTAAGATGTTTATTTAAACCGGACACTTTAATCAATTGTCACATTAAAACACACATCTGGCCTAAATATCTGCTTATATGCATACGTATCCTAACTCTCTACGACTATATAAACCCACAAATATTATGTTAACATATAGTACAGTACACTACTGTTCAGTTACATAAGTGATGCTCATATGTTAGCATCACTATTTTATGAGCGATGTTTATTTTGTTGTATTGTATTTAAATAAAATATAAATTGTCCTGATTAAATACTGTATTTATTTAATAATACTGTGCTTGATAAACGCGCTAATTATAATAAATTAAAGAAGCAAGCTCATTCTGGTTTGGCTGAGCCGGTTGACCACTACACCCCCAACCGAAGCTCACATTATTTATATATATAATGTATTTTATATACCGGTATATTGTTGACTCTTATAACTAAATATAGCATTATTTTTGTAAACTATAAATTTCGCACATAGACCCTTATAGACCTTAGTACTTATGGTTGCCATAGTTAATTCTATTTTGAAATTTAAAATTTATAAATAAAATTATAAGGGTATAGTTCAGTAACCTAACATTCACAAATTGATATTTCTAATGAGCTATTCAAATTTGTTCTAGGACTTATGATTACAGTTATAAACACATTTTTATAAAATTGGTAACACAATAAAAAGTGCACTTTAATGACAAATAGAATGATGTTGAAATTATAAAAATCGCAATATAAATGATCAAAATACAATAATTTAAAAATTAAGATATTCTAGAGCTTAGACGCACAGATATGGTTTCCAGAAACCAACTAGTGATGTATGCATTTACAATATATTATTATTTAGGCTGAGTATACACAACACTAGTATTTTAAAGTTTATAGTATGGATTAAAGATTAAGGTAGCATTTAGTTAAATTAGTTAAAAATTTTAATATTATTATAAAACACTATTTTGGGGATTTTTAAAATTTTGAACGTCTATGTTCTAGAGTAAATTATGAAAAATGAAGTAAAACCTCCATGTTATTTCAAAGAGAAATATTGGTAAAACTTTGAAGTTAAATTACTAAGTTAGCCTGATGAATTTGTATAGGAAATAGGATATCACCAGATTTTGACATTATTCAGCTACAATTTGTTTAAAACGGGTTAAAGATTGGATTATCCATTCAACAGCTATTCAACTTTTCCCGACCCGGGATAGAAGTGATCATATGTTACTAACAGTAACGCATTTGGGCAAGGGCATTTAATTCAAAGATCATTAGTACATGTAGGTAGTAATATCATTCAATGTTTTATTATAAAAATATTTTATTTTCATATTTGTGAATTTATGAATTATTTATTTATTTTTGTTCCGAAACAAATTTTCCCAATATTAAGTGAAAACTTATTATTCCTTATAATTAATTTGAACACTTATTATTATTAGTATTACATGAAATTTTTATAATAAATATTAAATAAATAAAAATTATTACGCAAAATATGCATTTTATTATTTCAGTTTACACATAAAGCTTATTTCATTTTAAATTTTAATTATTTCAACATTTGCATAATATCTGTAATTATTAATTGTGCATTATACATAACTAATATTAACAATACCCAATGTAAAATATTTTTATATCAGGACATACTCTGTACTTGCCCACAAACTAATTTAGTCCCATGGCACTTTTATAGCAGTCCTAAATGCGATATACAAAAAATGTATTTAATTTTAAATTAAAATTTTTTCTATAATATAATTACATTTCTAATTTTGTTAGCAGAATCAATTTTCTCCCTCTTGCGCTTCCTCAATGTTGTCACACATTTACGCGTTTTATCCCATTGACATCCCCATTGTAGCAAGGCCATATTTGACGTGTTGTTCTTGTTATACATCAACCTAGAAACTGTGTGGTTACCATTGTCATTTTCCGTGCAAGTAGCATTCAGATTTTTCATGTACTAACATAAGCAAGATGCAAACAATTATATAGTAAAATTTATAAATTTATTTAATAAAATACCTCATCTTGTATAGATTTTATTTGGTCACCAAATTCTTGAACACATATAACAAGTTTCTGTACGTTTTCATCACTGAATTCATTTAAATCACAAATCTTTGTTTTCACGTCAAAGGATATGCCTCCGAAAAACTTAATTTTGTCCATTGAAACCGCAATATAAGCATGGACACATAATATTATAACCAATAATTTGATCATTTTATAGACTAATTTAACAAACTTATTAAAAAGCAAAAAATCTAATAGAAATAAGTGAAATATTTAAATTTATACATGCTGTATACTAATTAAACATCTACATAATTTATAGTACAGTAGTTATATACAGAGTAAGTTAGTAATTGTAATATTGCATGTTGATTAAGATCAAGGTTATTAATCTAATATATTTTATTTGTTAACATAATGCAGACACTTAGCAAACAAAAATTGTTTAATTAAAATTGTTTAAATTAAAAACACTGAATAAATAAATTCAATTATAGTAATAATATTTTAATTTTAACAAAAATAGTTATAATAATAAATTACTGCATTTTTCTAATCAAAATTACTTAAAAATATATCAGGCTCACTCAATAAATATTGATATTCAATAGTACATTGCATTGTATATTACAATTTAAATTACATTGTAAATAATACTGTACCATACTAATTACAATTTATTAGCCACATGATACCGTTTTAAAAATTATATAATTTAAAATTATTTAATCACATGGCTTATAATCTAAATTCTTGATAATTTAAATTTTAAATGTATATTATAAATAGAACAGGTTAAATATTTTAAAATAAACTTTAAGGTAATAATTTTATATTCAATTATTTTATATTTTATTACAATTTGTTTAAAAATGTTTTGTTTTATGTTTATTAATTTTATTATTATTTATCATATTTTAATATTGATAAAAATTGCAATAAAGTTAGATTTGATTTTTTAAAACTTATTTCATGCATAATATATAACTACAGTATTACTGTATAAAGAGCAATATGACGAATTTTATTATTTTATCATGACACACTAATTAATCCAGTCCCAGGGCAGTTTTATAGCAACTCTAAATATAAAAACAAAAATATTGTTATAATGTTTTTTATTCTGCAATATAATTACATTTTTAATTTTGTTTACTGGCTCCAATTTCTCATGCAAAATTTTAGTCAATGCATTTTGACATCTATATCTTCTATTCCATCGACATTCATTTTTGAGCATGACCATATTTGCCGTATCGTTCGTGTTTACCATGGGCATAGTGATAGTATTATCACCATTTTCCTTGCATGTTGCATTTAGATTTTTCTTGTACTAACATAAGTAAAATGCATACAATTATGGAGTAAAGTATAAATTAAATACAATATATAATTATTAATACCTGTAGAAATGAAGGGTTAGCCAGGTCACTCCATTCCTGTTCGCAAATGAGGAGTTTCTGGAGGGTTTCATTAGTTAATTTAAATTCATTTAAATCGCAAACTTTATCCTTAATGTCATCGGATATGTCCAGGAAGTACGAGGTGTAATTTTTTGAAACCACAATATAAACATGGACACATAATATTATAGCTAATATTTTGATCATTTTTTTGTAGACTAATAAAAACTAAAAAATGAATTAAAATAAGTAAAATATTTCTATTTATACATAGACTAATTACACATCTAATATAGTAGTTATAATAATTGTAGTATTGCATGATGTTTCAGATCAAGGTTATTAATCTTAAAATTTTTAATTTGCAAATATAATACAGACACTTAACAAACACAAATTGATTTGTAATAGTATTTGAATATTTGAAAATAAAAACATTGAATAAACAAATTCATTAATAGAATTAATATATTAATTGTAACAAAAATACTTATAACCTCTATAAAATAAACTGGTACATTGTTTCTAATTTAAATTATTAAACTATATCAGACTTACACAATAAATATTGATGTTCAATAGGACATTGTATTATGCAATAGTACTTATAGTAATTATAATTTATTAACCCCATTGTACCGTATGATAATTGTATGAAAAAAATTATATAAATTAAAATCAAAAACTTATAACTAAAAATTATTATAATTTTCGATAAGGCAGCGTGCACAAAGTACATGTACTGGTAGGGGGAGGGGGTCATGCCAAAGCGTATGTCACCATGTTAAATTCCTATGTACGATGGGCGTGTAGGGGGAGGGGGTTCAATTTTTGACCAAATTTTGCGTACGTATTTTGTTCACGCCGCCTAATTGGATAAATATATGATTGGCAACATCTGCTTATCAATTCAAACTGTAATTTAGGCAGTATTTCATGGAATGTTATATTGAAATAGTGAATCTTTTATTTAATTTAATAAAAGTATAATTATTTTTAAAATATCTAATTATTAAAATAAATAGTTATAATTTATCAATTAAAACAACTAAATAATTATATTGGTAAAACACTTTTGCGGCGCTTTAAATAACGGTCCAAAAGTTAAATAACTTTAAAACTTATGAGAATTACTTAGCGCTTAATGGCTTAAATGATAGATTTTTGTCCGCACTATAAGATTATTACCATAAACTCTTGACTAGATTATTTAAATTAAATATATGTTAGGATTGAGCTAGAACAAAATTAAATTTTGTGCAACTATTGTTTTTAAGGACTATTACAACCATATGACCCTTTCCATCCAGATGTGAATGGAACGGTATGGGGAATGGGATGTTGAGATCACAAAAAATATAAGAGATATTAAAGTTCTGATTTCTGAAAATGATGCGTGAGGTCATTCCTAGAAAAGTAATTTCTGGATTTGTCGAAATTTTACTCTGTTGATTTTTAAAAATTCCCTAAATGTCAAAAATTGTCATTTTTACGCCTAGTTATCTCAGCAATGGGTTAATAAATTATAATTACTATAAGTACTATTGCATAATACAATGTCCTATTGAACATCAATATTTATTGTGTAAGTCTGATATAGTTTAATAATTTAAATTAGAAACAATGTACCAGTTTATTTGGGTTCTCTCAGCAGGGTTCGAAAGATCTTTCAAAATACTAAAAATCATTTGCTGGCACGAACAGTTTACCACAACAACAAATCATCTATTCGGCAAATAAATATTTCCTATGCAATTAATTTATCACTTAATTAATTAATCTTATTGTTTTACACCTTTACCGGTAAAAATAAGATTCATAGGAAATATGGATTTGCTCAATAGATGGTTTGTATATCAAACTCTTATTAAACTTTTATAATGAATACGCAGAATCATTTCAGGGAAATTCATTATATACATTTAATAATATTTTTATGTACAGTAAATTCTGTTTTGCAAAAATATGCTTTTTGATATATGGATAGGCCAGTACTATAAAGGTCTATGTGCGTAATGAATGCAAACCGTTAATAAAACATTAATAGTGGTAACACATTTAAACATTAATTTGTAGTATCAACATTATTATTAATATAAAATTAAGTAAATAACAAACATTTCAATTAAAGTTAAATCTAATAAAATAATTAAAAGTACAAAAATTATTAAATAAAATATAAAATTAATTGTATCTGTATCGTAATACCTATAAATTTTATCACTATATAATTATTTCTAAAATTAATTAATTAAAATAGTTAGATATAAATTCTTAAAAACATTTAATTTATATATCCTGGTAATTTCATATTTAATTCAAAATCATTCGGATTTTTAAAGAAAAACTATTATCGCTAAAAAATATTTAATTATTGTTTATTCATTTACTAATAAAAACAGTTATTTATAGACAGTTACCTTGGATCAGTAACCACATTCAGGACTTACAAAATTGTTAGGATTCAGGACTGTACACAAACATATCCTTTATGAGTGGTAACTCCATCTGGTTCTCGAGATATATGGACTCGAATTTGGGTTTTGACAAATTTTTATATCCATTTTCACCGCGATGTAAAACGTATCATAAGTACGCACTTTTTTGGTCAATTCACTGCGTATGGACAATACTACTCTGTGTTTGTTGTACAGTACTACACACTCAAATACTGTAATACAAAATAAAGCTTTAAATTATAATAATTTTTCAGTTTTATTTGTCACTAAAGTTTTGCGGTAAAGAGTTCTTAGGGAACCGTTAGCCGAGCTGACGGCAAGCCTCCATAGGAAGGGTGTAAAACCGGCGCACCGACAGCCTTGGGCTCACACCGAGTGGAGGCATAGGTCGAGCACTGGGATGGAATGGCTCATAAGGGGGACAGTGGCTCACCTCATAGTCTCCGCTGAGGAGCTTAAGCTATTAGGTTAAGCAGGCGTCGAGAGAGGTTACTAGCAAAAGGGAGTACACCTATCGAGTCCCATAGACTGACAAAAAAGTATCCCCATTACTGTCACCCTTACCCTCACTCCTTACGAGTAGAGCCTGGTAGAGTTACTGACAGGCCTGGCTAGCAGGGCTATATTCATACAAGTGTATTAATACACAAAAAATATAATACAAATTCTAAAAATGGATTACAATAAAAACCAGCGTTAGGTTGATTGTGATTCCGAAAAGATTTATTTATAGGTCGTGCCCTCCTACGAAATTGAAAATTGGCCGAGCACTCGCATGGAATGGTTCATTGGCCGTGTTATCCTGCGATATGGAACGTCGTCGACGTTTAGAGTGTCGCCGACGTATTGATTGTTGCCTACAGATGAGGAGTCGTCCGATTAGAAAAGTCGTCCTTAACACGATATATCGCTTATAATAGACTAAGGCAGAGCAGTATGGTCACACCGGGTTGCCTATGGGGGGCCGGACAATGGCCAGCCATATGCCGCACACGAGTTTTTCTACTGCGTCGGGGCTCAGGCCAGTGATACGGCTCCTTTCTATGGAGAATATTTTAAGACTACAAGTGCTCGTGCACTGGCATATAAGTGGTGGACATTATATTGATATTGAAGATTTTAATTTATTTACAATTATTAATAACTAATTATTTTAAATATTGTTAACAGGGCAATTATTTATGCAATATAACTATAACAATTATAATGATATATACTGTAATTATAATGGAATTTTGTAAACTATAATTTCCGGATTTATTTATATCATTGTCTAATACAGACAATGTTCTTTCATTTAAATTCAGGGTCACAAAAATCTTGAGTAAATTGAGACATTATAAAGCATATTCTCAGATATGATAGCTCATGTTAATGACATAAATGTGACATAAAATTAAACTAATAACTTAGTTTATCAATTTAATTACCAATCATAAAAATTATTAACTCTTTATTTAACTTATTTTTTATGTTATAATACTAAACTAATAACCTTTTGTTAACTTATTCTTTACTAGACATACATGTATGTCACCCGATTCCAGACTATGATAAGTCCAAATGCATGTACATTGCTATGAACTATAGGTAAAACATTGGGCAGTAAGTTAAATAAATTGTAGATAAAAACAGATATATCATTTTAATGAAAGAATTTTCAATATAATTGAATGTTAAATTAAAATTATAATAAAATTAGTATTTATAATAATTTTTTAACTACTAAATTATTTACATAATATTGACCAATGTATTACTTATAGTTCATAGTAATTATAACTAACATATAATTAAACTAATAAACTTTTATTTTAGGTATTTAATTACCACACATAAAATTAAACTGATAAGCTTTAATTGTTCATATTTATTATTAGACACATTTTAATTAAACTAATGACCTCTTATTTCATTTTTTAAAAATTAGTATAAATATTCCGTTAAATGAGGAATACAAAATAATTCTTTATTTGCTTGCTAACTACCAAAACGACATTATGTTGAACACTAACAAGATGAATTCTTTGTTAATTGTTTCGTTAGCAGTAATTATAACAGGTTTGTTACATTATTATATTTATTTTAAAAATTAAATAAGTTTAATTATTAAATAATATATTACAGCGTGCGTCCAGAGTTACGTTAATTCACAATCACTCCCTTGCGTACCATTGCTTGAATGTCCCCAGTGTTTCGCTGGTTGTGGCACTGGTGGCTTTGGCAACCAATCTCTAAGCTGTTTATGCAAATGTGGTGGAATATATCTTAATATACTCCCAGGATTGGACCAGTTTTTGAACATTAATAGTTTTTGCAATCCACTTGCAAACACCGAAAACGACCCGCAGAAGGCCGCGCTAGATACAGTTTGTGCTATATACTTTAGTAATTGTCAAGTTACTGATCCAAACCTGGATGTTGTGGAAGATCTATGCAATAGTGTTCGCAAATTTGTTGAAGTAAATGGTAGGCCCAATAACCCCAGTCCAAGTCCCAGTCCCTGCAGAATATGAATATACACCTGCAAAATACAGTTACATGGTTTATGAATGTAAAATTAGTTTTATTTTATATTACATTTTAATATATTAATTTTATATTTTAAGTTTTTGCTTTTTATTTAAAACTTGGTTTTGTTTTAATATTTGTTTAATGAAAATTTACATTATAAATTCAAACAAAACACGTTTATAATTATAATTGAATAATTAAATGTACCAAACACAAAATATAATTGGATGTTTTTAACGTTAAAATTGTTTTATTGCATATTATAAAAATTAAAGGTTACTCTTTATAACTTATTAAATGTTCATTATCAAAATTTAATACAATACTGCGTTACAGTTTGTATACAAAGTTTAAAATAAAAATTAATTGTAAAATAAATTGAAGTCGTATTACTGTATAATAGTATTATTGATATTCAAATAATAACAAACATAAATTAAACACATTTGCTCTTTATATAGCAAAATTAAACAAGCAAAACAAACCGATTGAAAATGAATTACATTTAGAGTATCTGGCATATTTTAAGTTTATGTGTCCAATTTTTAAAAGTCAATGGCTTTTGAAAAAACAATTAAATCTAAGTGTAATATATAGTAGTTATGAACTATTGGTAATGCGTTAATCTATTGAATGCATGCTAAATGATATAAAGTTGATTTTGTGTTTAATGGGCTAAAATACATTTCAATCAAAAAATATAATTAAATATTTAAAAGACTGAAAATTAATTAGTTATGTAAATATAATATTTGCTTAATTAACTAATTGAAAATTTAATTCAATTATATACACATTGTTAATATCAAATTATATCATTTAGATTCAATTGATTAACGAATTACGAATAGTTCATAACCTAGTACTGTATATGCTTTCCCAAGTAACTCGTTATTGAATCCATCGATTCATATGCGTTATGAAATATTTTACTACATCTAAAGTATAGTAATACTTAGTGTTGCCAAAACTTTTTTCGAGATTGGAGGACAGAAAGGAAATTTTGACATTTTTCTGGAGGAGAATTGGAGGACAAAAATTAAATTAATATTTTAAATATTAAAGTTTTATCTTCATTTAATTTAACAATATTTTTGATCAATCTTAATCAATTTATTTGATATTTAGTGATTTTCTTAAGAGAATTTATATTATAAACATAATTAAAACTGTGTTGCTATAATCTCCATCATATAGATTTAAAAAATTATACTCCTCCAAAATTATATGAAGATTTTAATTTAACTTTAAATTAAATTTAAACAATTGTAAGAACCTAGACAGCTAATCATATTATTAAATAATTTTAGAGTATTAAATTGCATTATTTCTAAAATGTGTGTTAAAGTAAGCAATATATTTAGGATTACAAATAAAGTTTTAATAAATTTAAGTAAATTCTTGTGGAGGTTTGGCAACGCTAGTAATACTACTTTACGTTACTTATATTGACTAATAATACAGTATTACTTTAAGAGTTATAATTTACAAAATTATGATAATATTAAGTAACTATCAAAATATTTGATAAAAATATTTTTAAAAATTTATTTAAAATATAATTGTAAAAATCGTACATTTATTATAACAGTAAATAGAGTTTTACGTTTTATTAATAATAAATTTAATTGGCTTCGTAGGAAACCGCTTATTTTTTAAGTTTTAACTTTTTATTTAAAAAACTTGATTTTGACCACTGTCATTTATTCGATCGACTTATATTCCATTCGGTGGTGCTATATAGTTACCAAAAGTTACTAATATTTTAATATAATTATATATTTTAGAAATTAATTTAATAAGTATTTAGAGTCTGGGTCCGACTGGGTTTTAAAGTTAATTCCTAAAATCATATGAACAGGTCAGATGAGAGGTCATGGATGATATTTATTAATTATATTGAATATTAATGAGAAATAAATGAACTTTTATTTAAGTTGAGGTTAACAAAAATCATAGACTAATATAAATAGAGCTACAATAAAAAAAATTACAAAATAAAAATATGTCATAAAAATAAAGCTAATGACATTTTAGTCATTAAAATTGATAAAGTTTGTTTATACTTATTTATTACTAGACGTACTGTATAATTAAACTAATAATCTTTTATTTTACTTATTTAATTATGAGACATTAAATTGAACTAATGAACCTTTGTTATTATTATTTATTATCAGGGAATTGAATTTAAAACCCCGGCTTCTCCCTGTCGCCCTGTCAAAGAGAGTTAGCTAGTTATATATCGGGTGTCCCATCGTATCAGTAAGATTTCTAAATTAATTTTTAAATATTTACAATTATATTTTGTTAACAAAAACT
>CAJPVJ010001454.1:0-16380 GCA_905397405.1 Oppiella nova | reverse complement strand
GTAATACAAAAGTAATAACTATGGTGATATTTTTATTTATTATTTTGTATATTAAGTAATAATATTGATATAAATATTCGATATTCGATAATTAAGTAATTTAATTTATAATATCATAGTAAAATTGTGATTACTAGAATAACACTACTAAAATTAATTGATAATTCATAATCTTAGCACTTAATTTAATATTTAAATTACCACTGTATTATACAAAGTTATTATTTAGTATTTTAAATACAATTGATTAATTTTTATTTGTAAATACATTTATTTTCAAAATAAAATAATTATTATACTGTAAAATAATTATTAAAAAAGAATATAATTATAGTAACTTTTATAACTACCTAAAAATAAAAAAATTATTTGAGATAAAAATATTAAAAATAAAAAAATTTGGTTCATAAAACTGGTTTATTTTCAAATTTTTAATATAAATACTATAAGTTATAATTATAAATAAATATTATTTTTTAATCTTGCAGTTTATAATATGAAAAAGTTCATCAATATAATTTTAGATAACGATGGCAAGAAAACACATTATATTAATACACTTATCTACTGTATATAATCTTTGATTATTAATGATTAATATTTTTGTTTATGTAATCTTCTTTAGAAATATATAGGGTTACACTAAACTGGCCCGGTTGCGCAATAGTATTGCAGTGAAACAAACCTACACAATATTAAACCTAATTTTACCCATTTGGTTTTACTGCAATGCTAGTGTTGGTAAGGTTAGGTTCTTACAGGGCTATGTTGGTTTTTTTTGCAAAGCTATTGTCGGCCCGAGGCCAATTTAGCGTAACCCAAATATATACTCAATACTTAAACTTAAAATAGCAATAACATATCCCACAAACAATATAACGAATGTGGTCCGAAAACTATCTAGTAAAGTTATTGGGGTTTCATTATTAATTTGAACATTTGCACCCAATTCATTAAAATCTATTCTTGATATATAATAGATTTTCCATAATATTGTTACAATTTGTCTATTTCTGTAATCCAGTCCACTTTGTATTATTTGTTTAAACCTAAATATAATAGAAATTATATAATTAATAATTTAATGACATTAAAAATTAAAACATTTACATATATTGTAGCTGGGGGTTAATTGAGAATAACTTTGGGATTAAATAAAATCGATAATTTTGATCATATTTCTCCTTGCTCAATACATATTTGTCACTAATTCGTTCATATATTTCATTAAACTTTTCTGCATATAAGGTATTAACCAGCATAATAATCTTGCCATTTATCATATCACGAACAATACGTGTACCAAAAATATCGTCTCTATCCAGGGTTTTATTAATTAGTTTTTCATATGTTTTATGTTTTTTCTCTAATTTATAAATTAGTGATTTTGATTCTGGTTTGAAATAAAGTAGAGTTTTCATTTGAGAAACACTTGTTATTATATTTAATTTATGGTTTTATTAATTAGTTTTTCATATGTTTTATGTTTTTTCTCTAATTTATAAATTAGTGATTTTGATTCTGGTTTGAAATAAAGTAGAGTTTTCATTTGAGAAACACTTGTTATTATATTTAATTTATTATTATTGATTATATCATTGATTGAATAGACAATTGGGGCCGATTTTGTTTTAAAATACGTATTCAATAAAAGGCTTGAAAATGATTTTGATATGAAATTGGCACAAAATATCCAAATGAATGCTACAATGAATGCATACAATTTGTAATTATTAACTAATTTTGTTAAATTTGCAGAATTCTTAAATACGGTTGTATATTGATTTACGAGTATTTTAAACAAGTTAAAATAAATTTTTGATGAATTATTTATGTTACGATCAACAAGTAATAGTCCAATTATTAGCAAACTTATAAAAATAGTAGTCCATGTCTAGTTAAATTGTAAATAACTAAATTGAAAAGATTAATGATTATGAAAAGTGTTAAATTATACATACCACAAAATCATAAAGTTTAATAAACATAAAATATGAATTATCAATTTCCTTTTGTAATCCACTTATGATCTGAAAATCAAAATACTCATCGCTGCCAATGGTGTCATACAAAGTTTGGTTTGCAAATTGAGATTGAAGTGCATCCAAATATATTACCTTGGTATTTAGAAAATTTTAAATTTAAGTGACAATGACATTACAAAATGTAATTTGAAAATCTATTACGTTTGGGTTTTGCGTTTGAGAGATAAATATTATAGCCTTGTTGAGATAATACGTAATATACTTGCAAATTGATAGATGCAATGCATATATTGCTGAGCCCTATAACAACAAAATTATTATTTAATTAATATTATTATTTTGATAAACTTACATTGTTGTAAATAAAAATAGTAGGAATTGTGGACATGTTCATTGTCATTGCACTGCAATGATATGTAATATTTTGATTGATTCTAGAGTACGGGAAAACTGAATGAGAGTATTCAGTTTTAAAGTACATTTTTTATATCAATGAACTTGGTTTATTAAAGATTATTTTTATTTTAATATGTTATGAGCAGTTGTAATACTTTCGATAAATTCACCTTTAAAATAATATAAAATACAGTAATATGATTTAATTTATATATTATACATGCAGCATATTCTAATGTAGTTACTAGTAAGAAAAACATTAGATTTAATTAGCTTAATAAAAATTTATTTTAATATTATTACAGTACTATTATTTCACAAACAATTTATAATGAAATATACATTAATGTTATAAATAACAAGTAAATTGGATTTATTATTATAATACATTAATACATTATATTTTATGAATAACTCCTTTACATACAATTGTATATAAAAATATATTATTATTTATTCTGTTATTTATTATAACTTAAATAAAACTTATTATAAATAAATAAAATAAAATAATAATGAATTTATTAAAACAATTTATTAATATTAATTTCAATAAATTAAATAAGCTTATTATTTCAATAAATTAAATAAGCTTATTATTTCAATAAGAATATTAATTATTGAAATATTTCAATAAATAAAATAATTTTAAAATATCTTATAGTTTTTATTTTAATTAAAGCATTTAATTATTAGCGATTAATTATGTTTATTTTTAGTGTTACTATTTATAAATAAATAATAAATCAATACTAATTTTAATAATAACTGTTTATTTAAGCTAGACTGCTTTATGTACTTTACGATATTTACATATTTTATTGCAATAATATTAAAATAAATGTATTCAATGACAACATTTGACATTTCATTTTCACACTTATATTTCCAAAAACTTTAGTTTAAAACTTGATGTTATGTTTAAAGTTACAACAATGAAAATCTATTATTATATTAGAAATGCTATTGCTAATTTTGGCAACAAGTTCACCAAGACCAAGATTAAACAATTATTGACAAATTTAACAATTTTAGTTTTAGTATGCTTAACCCTATATGATACTACAATGCTATCATTTGAATATTTTGCTAAGGGTACCAAGGTCAATATTCAACACCAGGTATTTGGATACATAAAACTACCTTCAATCACCATTTGTTTCCCTGTACTAATTTTGACAAACTCATCAAGTAACAAAACTGATGGCTTACATTCCCAAGCAAATTATCCGGATGATGAACAAGGCTTAATGAGGATTTCACATGAACAAACTAAACAAGTTAATTTTGCTAAAATCAATAATATGGAGATTCAGAAATTATTTGAACTGGCTAATGCTGGAATTATTTCCGATAACTTACAGTACAATATTTCAAGGCCGAAATCTATGACCCAGCTCAAAATCACAGCAATTGGATACACCAAAGATACTGATCCTGGTAATAACCGATACACTGATGACAACCCTGTAGTCTCATTAACCGGAGGACCAGAAATGCATAAATGTTTGACATATTTCAGCAAATTGTCGGACAACTGGAGAAATCTTTACATGTATTTGGAGACTATTATTATCCACTTCAAGCCTAACCCCTATCAAACTGATCCAGGTTTTAAAATGTATGTATCAATGCATTCGGCCAACAATTTGCCTGAGTTTCGCCCAAAACAAACCTTCCTATCAGTCCCTTTGGCCAGTCGTACAACCCTTGCCTACAACGAGATCCTAATTAAACGAGTGTTTAATTACGGTATGAGTTGTCAAACGTATGATACAAACGGAGTTGTTATTCAAATGCAAAGCGATTGTCACCAGAAATGCTATTATAACACTATTAAAGGTATTTGTGGTATTGATTGCCTTGATAATAGTCATACGACACATTTGTTAAGACTAGGGTTGTTTGACAAATCAATAAAACTTTGCTATAATGTCAGCGATAGGGGTCAGGCGTGTATTGACAGCAATAGACTGGCAGTCAGTATTGATTGTAAAGCCAAGTGTTTGATTGATTGTGAGGAAAGGGTCTATGATTTTAAGGTTCAAGAGATTTTTGAGGGAAAGGGTGCTGGGAATGGGACTACTGTTGAGATTCTGCATAATCATATGCCGGATCAGTTTGTGGAGCATACGGTGGCCGTGGATCTGGTTACTTATATAGCTAGTATTGGTGGTGTTATTGGTATTTATATGGGTATCTCGTTGTGGTTTATATTTAATTATGTTATTAATCTCATTCGTTAAGTTTAAATGTTTTTATTAAAATAGTTTTATTAATTATGATACAATCGTATAACGTAGAAACCTTAATAATATAGACCTTTTTGGTGTAATTATTTTAATATATATTGTCAATACAGTATTGATATATAATTGTTGTTTTGTTGATTTAAGTTATATGAACGTACTATTTTTAATTATAAATATTAAATTTTACTGACTAAATACTCATGTTAATTCACGTGCTATAGACATGTAATGTATAATAAATTATTTTAATAAAATCATATGAATTGTTAATATGATTGTTTATTTTGTTTTTATTAATAAGGTTTGTTATGTTTACAAATATGGTTTATTAACATTGTTGATTTTAATTACTAGAGGAGTACAAATCAATGTACATGAGCAATAATTTTTATCTCATGATTTATTTAATTTCTATTAATATTAGTAAGATCCATAATTATCAAAATAAAAGTAAATATTGTAGTGGATCAATAAATATAACATACAAATGTAGAAAAGTAATCTTTGTAATTATTTTAGAGAATATAATTTTAAAAAGTCTTATTTTGTTTATGTTCAGAATAAATTGTTTAATTCCGTATAATTACAGTTTATAAAAATTATATAATATTTAAAATAATTATTACTAGGATGTGAAGTAGTTAAAATCGTTTATTTTATTGATCTTGTGATAATAAGATTTAACGAGATATTAATTGTCAAATATAATAAAGTGTAAAAGTATATAATTAAATATTTCACAATATTATAACTTATTAAACTATTTCAAACAAGTTATTAAATAAGTTATTAGTGACATCATAAGTATTATTAATTACATAGTCTGAAATTTCTGAATAATATATTTTTGTTTTGTAAATTACTTAACAAATTATCTAATAACATAATGTATTTAAAAATTAGGTATATGAATTCATATATACCTTATGCATATACAAAACCAAATGAGATTTATTATTGCAATGAATTCTCAAATAATAATTCAAATTTGTCAACTATTTATATGGTTTATCAGGTATATTTAAAATTGGGTTAAAATTTGAAATTCTTTTTAAATATCTATTTTAGAATTATTATGTGTTTGGCGCATACCTGTCCATTTGTCAATATATAGCTTGTAAGCTTAATAGGCCAATTGTATTTATAAATCAACCGGTAAATTCATCAAATGTAAGTTACTATCAATAGTAATTTATGTACATAGTTTATTTATTTTAATAACTAATTTAAACAAGGTCTACTACATGATTGAACGTAAGTCAACGTCCTTATTAAGTGGATTTGAAGGCATCGCCTCTGAAGAGTTCTATGATTTAGTTATAATTACCGCGGTCAATACTATAACATATAATTCGTACCTTAATTTCACCAAGCTATTTGATTATAAGGTACTTTTTTAACATCCTTAGGTATCATCCTTAACACTAATTTAAAATTTTATTTACCACATACATTTAGGTTTGGATTGTATTAATAAGCACATCTATAATTATTGCGCTTATGATCAAGCTATTTAATAAATCAATTAATTTTCCATGGGCATTTCATGTGGTGGCTAAAGCCCTGGTACACCAAAGCTCGTGTTATTTTGCTAGCTACTATAAATTAAAATCTAAATACTCTAATAAATATGGAGTAGTAATTGTAATATTTTTCTGGCTATTTATGGCAAACATATTAACAAAGTCATTTTCATCCGTTTTATTGAAAACATATTTTAATATAAAATCTGTCCCATTAGTCAACACGTTAGCTGATGTTGCCGATAATAAGCAAGCACATGTTCTAACAGATATTAACACTATTAAACGTCTAGTTAATTCATCGTACTTAACAAAATATCACCATATATTTAAACAAATTCAGATTAAGCATGGTGACTACGAGAAATTAGTGAATAAAAGCATTGAGGTTAATGATTATTACGAAACTTCTGTATTAGATAATGTGATAAATGGCCATGTTATTATTTTGATAAATAGTTTTCACGCTGGCTTATTTGAACAATTATTTTGGAAATTTAAAAATAAATTTGAAATAAGCAAACATAAATACTTTCAAAATTACTGGTTTTATATTATACCAAAATATTCGGGCCTGTATAAAGAATTTATGTTTATGTAATTATACCAAGTATTTTTATTTTAATATTAAAAATATTAATTAATAAATAAACTTAATATCTGCTAGATATAAACAGAAAATAGAAACTGGACTTGATCATCACCACCGGCTAATTTTTAACGCAATTAGAAGTTTCAGGAATAGACACCGGGATCGATTTTCAAACATTAATTATAATACAGATAAATTTAAAAAGCCAATTGCTTTAAAAGATTGTTTAAGAAATAATTTTGTAATATTAGCAATTGGCAAAATTATTTCAATTATTATATTATTAATTGAGATTATTTATTCTTATCTATATAATATTGCATAATCATATGCCGGCTCAGTTTGTAAAGCACACGGTAGTTGTGAACCGGATCACATATATAAATAGTATTGGTGATGTTATTAGTATTTGTATGGGTATTTCAGTTTGGTTAATTTTTATTTTAAGTGCTAAAGTTAAGTTTGGTTAAGTGTTGGGTTTATTTGTTAACAATAATTAATATTTTGATTTCGTTTAAAAACTTTTAATTATTTGAATTAATAATTTTATTTTATTTTTGTAAAATAAATAATAATGTTTATTTAATTGTAATAAACATGCTATACGCTAATATCTGGCTAATTAGCAAAATTATATCAAATTTAAATAGAAGTTATCTCGTTAATTATTTTAAAGATTTTAGTTGATTTTATTTTATTTCGATGATGTTGAAAATAATTTGCTTGAATGAGTATAATTGCAGTTTAAAGAAAATATACAATATTATAAATAATAATTACAAAAATGTCTACTGGTTTAAAATTTTTACTTTATTTATCTGGTTAAAAAAGATTTAATGAGAAATTAATTACCAAATATACTGAAGTATACAAAATAATTAAATATTTAACATTTCATGTTGAATCAATTTAATATATTTTTATGTAATTATAATTAATAAAAAATTTCGTATGTTAATTAATACTGTATGATAAACGCTTTATGACGTTTTTACATATTGATTATTATTTAACATTGATTTTATATAAAAAAGTAAAACGGTAATTAAATATGAATTATTATGTATAAACATAAAAATTATATATTAATTGTTATTACATAATATCAAGTTTGTTTGTCATGAAATTTTTAGATATTTTAAATTTTATGTTTGACATAATCCTTAATTATTATTGTATTGTACTTTTATGCATTGTGTATATTATTTTGAATTTATCATATATAAACTATTAGTAAATTAAGTCAGAAAGTTTAAAATGAATTTTAAAATTGAATATTTGTTTTCAATTGCACAATATGTTAGAATTAAACGAAATATCAATTTTTATTGCAACCATATCACACGTAATACATCAAATGGACCTCCAGTTTATATAATGACCGATGTAAAATTATTACAAGGACTTTTTAACAAAATAAAAAACATGAATTTAACGATTAAAATTAATTTCAGAACCTTGTTAATAGCGGTTTATACTGGTCGATTTTGCAATACATAGCATGTATATTACACAAAATTATTATATTTCCTAATCCAACAATGTTTCCTAATTCACATAATGTAAGTATTTTATATACTTTGAAAATTTCAATATAGATGAAAAACTATTTTGAAATTAATTTGTCAAACTTTATAAGGTGTATTACCTGACTGAACTAGCATCGGATGCAATATCAATTTACCATGATAGTGTAGCATCTGAGGAGTTTTTTGATTTAGTTGTTATTACTGCACTCACTACAATAAAGGACCATTCATATTTAAGTTTTGTTCGTATATTTGATAATAAGGTAAATTATTATATTGTGTTTACAATATATTTATAAATATTAATTATTGTCATAATAGATTTGGATGACTATAATGATTTTTTCTATAATTATTGGATTTTTAATAAAAAAGCACAATGACGTGTTTGATAATCAACTCGCTTATTTAAATATTTTTAAAACTTTGGTCCATCAAGGATGCAATTATTTAGCAAATTTTCAAAAATTAATAACAATATACTCAAATAGATATAGCATTATAATAATGATATCTACCTGGTTATTTATGGCAAGTTTTATAACAAGATCATTTTCATCGCTTTTATTGAACACATATTTTAACGTGAAATCCGTGCCACTAGTTAACACCTTACAAGATGTTGCTGATAATGAGCATGCTAATATTATTACACACGCTCCTACAATAGCTAAGTTGTTGAGTTCAAATAACACACAGCAGTATCACGTTGTGTTAAAACAAATCTTTGACCGACATTTTAAATATGCAAAGATTGTAAACAAGGATATTAATATAAACAACTATAATAACCTTTATAATTTTTATATATTAGAGAATATAATAAAGGGTAAAGTCATAATTGTTATAAATGATTTTATTGCTGGTAGATTTCAAGAATTATTTGCGATATACAATGATAAATTTACAATTAGCAAGTATAAATACTTTCAAAACTATTGGTTTTATATTATACCAAAATATTCCGATTATTATAAGGAATTCAAATTTATGTAAATATAAATATTAGAAGATATCATTAATAATTTAAAATAATATAATAATTATTTTAGGTATAAGCAAATAATTGAAACTGGGCTTGGTAAACATCATACAATGTTAATGAATTGTTTAAGAAAAATTGCTCAAAGTAAACAAGGCTCATTTATTAACATTACATTAGCGACAGATAATTTAGAAAAACCAATTGATTTAAGTGATAGTTATAAAAATAATTTTATAATTATATTATTTGGAAATATAATTTGCACGATTATATTTGCAATTGAATTCATATGGCAGTTTATTATCTATGTTTATATTAATTATTAAAATAATTTATGTATCATTTATAAAATAATATTGTCTAATAATAATTAAAATAATTTATGTATCATTTATAAAATAATATTGTCTAATAATAATTAAAATAATTTAAACTATACTAAATTAAATGAGACTAGATTAAAATTTTATTTTTCTAAATGTACTAGCTTTCTAAATAATAAATTAAAATGTTTAATTGATTTTAGTCAGACTGTGTGAATTTATTTTAATTAGTAATTATTATGCTTAATTAACTTAATTGTTAAATAAAAATAATTCTTAATTTGTAATAATTGTTTTAATTATATATTGTAGTACCAAACTTCATGCAAAACATAAATTATTTTAATTATAACTCTTACTGACTATTATTGGTAAACTTGATTTATTTTCAATCTGGCCAAAAACTAGCCTATATCCATTTTAACATATAGGTATAGGCTAGTTTTAGCCACATTGAGAATAAAACAAGTTTACCACTTAATAGTTTTATATAATAATGAAATATAGTGGCTTTTTAATTTAATCAAACATATTTATATTTTGATAAATATTATGTTTGTCATATTTATTAAAATGGCTTGTCAGGACAAGCACCAAGGTATTTGTACAAACTTAGTAAGTAGTTATATTTTTATTTGGATATATTTTATTTTTAGTGTAGTTTATTTGTTATAGATAAAATTAAAATATTGATTAATATTGATTTTTAGGTGGAATAAACTGTAGTTTATTCATTATAAATAGTAAAATAATTTATTTCTCAATATTAAATACCAATTATTTTTATTTAAAATTAAGTTAGTAATTTTCCTAAGTTCATGTTATTTATGAAATAAATTAATAATAATTATATTTTATTTCGTTTATTAGTCTTTTTTATTGAAAACAAGTAATTAAATGTTGCCCAAGTGACATTTTCATTATAGATTTATAATGAAAAATATATAAATATGTTATTGTATAGAAATAAAACATTTAACAATGTTAAAATGTTGTAATATATTATTTTAAATTCTTAATACAGAAATAATAAATAAACAAATATGTATTTAAAAATTGAACATCGTTATTCATTCATACCATATGCAAGGATTAATCAAAATGAGATATATTATTGCAATGAATTTAATAAAAATAATTATAACGAATCGGCAATTTACATAGTGGAACCGGTAGCTATTAAATTATATTATTTAAATATTTTGTAATTTTATATTGTATTAAGCAACCTCATCTATTTGGATTATACCTGTCCATTTGTCAATATATTGTATGTCAACTAAACAAGGCCATTATATTTATTGAGGAATTGACCGAAAATGTGATGCCAGATGTAAGTATAAAAATGTGTTAAACATTAGTATCTTTAAATAAAATTTAAAAAATAAATTCTCTAGGTATATTTTATGGCGGAAAATGACCCTGTGTATTTATCGGCCGGGTTTGATGGCATTCCGTCCGAAGGGTTTTATGATTTAGTAATAATAACCCCGATCAATTCAGTCAAATATAATTCGTATTTAAGTTTCACTAAACTATTTGATTATAAGGTAATTATTTTTGATTTGAAATAAATATGAATGGTTGAATTTAATGATAACTTATCTCGATTGAACCATTGGTAATGTATTGACCTATTCATTGTAATGTATCTATCTATAGCTAATAGGTCAATACATACTATTTATATATCGAGATAAGTTATTACTGTATTAAATTCAAAGATTCATAATTTATGTTTTTTATTTAAAAATAAAATACCATTAAACATTTTTACTCAAACATATTCGGTAATAATAGATTTGGATGTTAATATTGTCCTTGTCAATCATAATTGCAATGCTTATTATAAAATCTAATAGCACATTTACCCTGGCGTACTTATTAATATTTAAAACTTTGGTCCATCAAAATTCGACATATTTTACAAATTATAGTAAATTAATGAAATCATATTACAATAATCACTCTATAATTATATGTGTTTTTATCTGGATATTAATGGCTAGTTGTATAACAAAATCATTTTCATCAGTATTACTGAAAACGTATTTTAATGTGAAATCATTGCCAATGGTTGAGACATTAACTGATGTTGCTGATGACAAGCAAGCACATGTCATAGCTCAAATTAATCCTGCTGATATTTTACCAAACTCGTCATATTTATTAGAGTACCATGATATATTAGAGCGTATATTAAATAAACATAAGTTGTATGAAATTTTTTTAAATAAAACTATTGACGAGAGTATTATTTTAAAAGCAAATACCCTAGATAAAATAATAAAGGGTGACCTCATCATGGTGTTAAATAGCTTTTACGCTGGCTTATTTGAGCAATTATATCAAAAATATAATGAATACTTTACAATAAGCAAGCATAAATATTTTCAAAAATATTGGTTTTATATTTTACATCCAAATGCAAGCCTTTATACGGACTTTAATTTTATGTATTTATAAATGCAATACTGTATAAATCTCTTAACTTTTAACCAAAAGGCATCATTGGGGAAACTATAGATAGTCGATATTAATCGAAACCTGTACATTTTAATCTTATACTACGTGCTCAAAGTTGCAAAAACTTGTCAAACTTAGCTTGCTTACTCATACAAAATATGATTAACATACTCATTTTCAATATAGCACCACATGTTTGAGTAATTATATACATTTATTTTTAATTAAGTTTCTGTTTTTAATAAATACAAATGTTTTTTAGAAAATGAGTATGTTAATCATATTTTGAATGAGTAAGCAAGCTAAGTTTGACAAGTTTTTGCAACTTTGAGCACGTAGTATAAGATTAAAATGTACAGGTTTCGATTAATATCGACTATCTATAGTTTCCCCAATGATGCCTTTTGGATAAAAGTTAAGAGAAATGTGTTGACAAGTATTAGCTCTCAAAACTATTCATTTTATTATAAACATGTATTAAAATTTGTATTTAAAAATTTAGTGCAACGTGTAATCATAATTGTATCATTTTTAAAATTTTTAAATGGAATTCGATTGAACTAAACTTGGTCTCATGAGAAGTGTCTAATTTTTTTTATCTATCATGATAATTTTTGAATTTTACAAATCTCTCTCTCTCTCTCTAAATTAAAGTAATTATTAAATTATTAAATAGCCCTACTCAAAGATTAACATTAAAAAATCATTTCTTACAGCATAAGTACTTTAACCAAACTATATTATAATATTATGTTTTATTGATATTTTTGATGGTCTTTACTTAATTGAAGTACAGTATAGTGTACAGTGTATTATACATTATTCAATAAAATAACATTTTTATTTATTTATTATATTAATTTAATTACGATTTCTGACACATATTCTCGCACGCGGTTTGATTTGGATAGAAACCACCGGCGCACACGGCTTCACCTTGCTGACATTGTTTGGAAGTCATGTTGTACACGTAGGACAGGTATGTTGGCTTGCACGCTGGGTAAGCGGCTATAATTTAATACATAAACATATCATTAATGTATTACAACAATACCGTCAAGGTATACTAAATTCCTATACTAAACTAGGTAGTAAATTTTTAATACTACTTACTGTTACACGTATTACATGCCCAGGCAATGGGATTTTTATCACGGCAACATGATAGACACTGGTCATTGTATTGAAACACGCCATTAGGACACCCTGAGCAAAATGCCTCCACACAATTAGTGCCATTCCAGTACCAAGCTACCCTGAATGAAAAACATGTTATTCCCGATAAGTTGGAATAGCACTGTGGTGGCTCTAATTAAAATTTTAAAAATATTTATTAACAATATAAATTAATTATATGCAAATTATTAGTTACATTGGTATTTTTAAAATTATTAAATATTAAAAATTGAACTTACTCCTTTGTGAATTATATTGATAAGCAACGCTGAATATGAAAATTATTATCATCAAGTATTTAATCATTATGAAATATAATTAATTTAATAAATGAACAAATTCAATTATTTTCTGTTCAAAATTGTTAAATGTTTTTCATTTTATAGCTAACATTTACAGCAGTTTTACAATCTATTGTAAAATTATTTGTTAGATATTGTTTGAATTCAATAACAATATTATTATAAACGCCTGTTTTTAAAACAAAAAGAAATTGTTTAAAATTATATTGTTTTTACAAATAAAATACTTTTTATAAAAATTAGTTCAATGTGAATATTTTTAAAAATATTTTAATGAATTATAGAATTTTCACGAGTCTAGGCACGTTTATTTGCACTAACCTGTATGTTTTAACAATTATAAATCAATCAAAAAGTCAAAGTCATAATGCAAACATTTACTGTTATGGTATAATAGTTTACAACAATTATAAAATAAAAATAAATTATAATAATATTAAAGTTTATTTTTTATTACACCAATTCTGGGGATCAATAAATTTTTAATTTAATTATCATTTTTGACACATATCCTCGCAAGCGGTTTGATTTGGATAAAAACCACCTGCGCACACGGGTACACCTTGCTGACATTTTTGGGAAGTGCTATTGTACACGTAGGACAGGTATGTTGGCTTGCACGCTGGGTAAGCGGCTATAAATTAAAATGAAGTATAAACATAGCATTAATAAATTACTAAAATACTAAAGTATACTAAATTCCTATACTAAACTAGGTAGTAAATTGTTTGTACTACTTACTGTTACACGTGTTACATGCCCAGGCAATGGGATTTTTATTACGACAACAGGATAGACACTGGTCATTGTATTGAAACACGCCATTGGCACATACTGCACAGGTAGTATTTACACACGCAGCACCATTCCAGTACCATGCTAATAATATTGCATCACATGTTATACCGGATAAGTTGGAATAGCACTGTGGTGGTTCTAGTTAAAAATTTTAATAATAATCTATTAAACATATAAATCAATAACATGCAGATTATTATATCATATAGGTTATTTTAGAAAATAATAATTATTACAAATTGAACTTACTCCTTTGTGAATTATATTGATAAGCAATGCCCAATATAAATATTATTATAATCANTAAACTTCTAAACAATGTTAAATTTAACTTATATTATATTTAGTCAAAAGAAAATATGAATGAGTTGTGCACATTAATTAGTGGACGAATTAATACAATATAATTTGCCTATTTTAAATATTGTTTCTATAATATAATTCATGTCCTAATTTACAACAGGGAAATAGTTGTTGTGAATACCAGATTATATTAAAAACAACGAATAAGTCATCAAACAATTTTACCTACCAAACTAATCGAACTAGTAGTACCTTGGTCACTTAACACGCAAGGAAATATTATGTTATGCTGTTAAAGGACTATTGCTGTATTACAATTTAATTTTTGATATTGCCTAAAATTTGTATTATAATCTCTGGTCACTTTGAAAATTATGTTTAATATAGAAATTGTTTTTGTTTGGTTAAAACTATTTGTCTGACGATTATTCAAATACTGTAATATCTTTTAACTATGCTTTAATATTACTGTTCAATGCACTTTTAGCAGAGATTTTTTGAATTACCGCACTATTGCATTTTTAATTGTTAGTGTTTCTATTACATACTCATATAATATTAGTGAACTTTTAAATTAGACAGCATATTTAAATTAATTTAAAGCTTGTTTATTATAATATACAGTAGTATATAATTATTTAATATAAGTTCTTGATCATACTAAGTGCATGTTAAAGAAACAATTAATTTCGAGGCATATTTTCTCAAATTTAGTTAATATTCATAAGAACATGGTCATATTTATTTATTAATCAAAAAAAAATATTTATATGTTTTCAATTAGACTTATAATTATGAAATTGTTTTTTCCACTAAAACCCATATTTATTTTACTATGCCTATAATAAATTACTGCATATCTCTTAACTTTTAACCAAAAGGCATCATTGGGGAAACTATAGATAGTCGATATTAATCGAAACCTGTACATTTTAATCTTATACTACGTGCTCAAAGTTGCAAAAACTTGTCAAACTTAGCTTTATTAAAATGTACAGGTTTCGATTAATATCGACTATCTATAGTTTCCCCAATGATGCCTTTTGGTTAAAAGTTAAGAGATATAAAGTTTTTGATTTAATTAATTTAAATTGAAAACAGATAAATTGTTCAGTATTTGTAGATTTATGTTAATTTATATTTATTCCTAATGAAGGTTCAATTTCCTATAAACATATTACTACAGATTTAAAACAGTCTTTTCCAATTTAAATATAATTTACACAAAACTATCATACTGTACATTTGTTCAAGATTTAATTTTTATTTAAAAATGATTTTAAATATTTTGTAGTTATAAATCCTTCGATAAGTAAAAAACTTGCACACTGTAAAATCATAATATTAATTGATTTATTTGAAGATTCATAAATTATATATGGGTAATATTCTACAATAAGTTATATTTTATAGTATTTTGTATTTTAAGTAATAAGATTACTGTAATGTTGTAGTTATAGATGTAGTTACAGTATGTATTATTCAATAGAGAGGTTTTAATATTTAGAAAAATTTCACTAAACTATAAACTTATATAATGTCACGAATTGGTTTATAGACACAAAGACCGACTTTTGATTATATTTTAAGCAGTGAATAATTTGGACACTTATTTTTGAAAGGAAATTCAATTTAAAAGTTTCTTTCATTAGAGATGAATAGATTCAACAGTAGACGTGTTTAATAAATTGTGAGACATGGAGTGACCATGTTCCTTTTATTCTATCAAAATTTAGTCTTGAATAAAATA
>CAJPVJ010001453.1:0-16384 GCA_905397405.1 Oppiella nova | reverse complement strand
ATATCGTGTGAATAGCACCGATAGGTGAGCCTAAAGAGTTGTTCACAGTTTTATTTCAATTGCAATTGTATTAGTAATGATGTACTCAGTTTGAACATCACTTCAATCTGTGTATTCTTATATAGACGAGAGAGAGAGAGAGGGGGGAGGGAGAGAGAGAGAGAGAGCAAAAAGGATGTATATACTCTGTTTAGCATTGAATGCAAGCCCTAACGAGTTGTTTGGCCATTGCTTTCGCTATTTCTTTGGAAGAAATGCTTTGAGGCAGAGAAAGGATGACATTGTTTTGCAGTCGTTATATCGTGTGAATAGCACCGATAGGTGAGCCTAAAGAGTTGTTCACAGTTTTATTTCAATTGCAATTGTATTAGTAATGATGTACTCAGTTTGAACATCACTTCAATCTGTGTATTCTTATATAGACAAGAGAGAGAGAGAAAGAGAGAGAGAGAGAGAGAGAAAGAAAGAAAGAGAGGGAGAGAGAGAGAGAGCCAAAAGGATGTATATACTCTGTTTAGCATTGAATGCAAGCCCTAACGAGTTGTTTGGCCATTGCTTTCGCTATTTCTTTGGAAGAAATGCTTTGAGGCAGAGAAAGGATGACATTGTTTTGCAGTCGTTAAAAGGATGTATATACTCTGTTTAGCATTGAATGCAAGCCCTAACGAGTTGTTTGGCCATTGCTTTCGCTATTTCTTTGGAAGAAATGCTTTGAGGCAGAGAAAGGATGACATTGTTTTGCAGTCGTCCAACACATCAACACATTTATACAGCGAATGAGTGCAGAGTTTTAGCAAAATATTTGTTTGGAGAACACATTTGCAGAGAGAAACAGCTCTCGTAATAAATAAAATAGTTTTGCCGTTATATCGATATACAATATATAGCACACAATGTTTGCCTTTTTATCTGACATTTCAATTGAATTATCGCTTCATTTAAGAAAATTTTTCAAACTTTGAATATAATGATAAATACCGATCGGAACAGATGTTTCATAAATAGCTTTTGTCAATAATTTATATGTTTTCTACCATTTATAGTATTTTTATGTACTTCAATAGTAATATCATTTGCACATCAACTGATAATATAATGATAAATACCGATCGGAACAGATGTTTCATAAATAGCTTTTGTCAATAATTTATATGTTTTCTACCATTTATAGTATTTATATGTACTTCAATAGTAATATCATTTGCACATCAAGTGAATTATTATTTTTATCGTATGTATTGCCTGACATTGAAAAATATATTGTGAATCTGTACATTCAAATGACTAATAAAATGATTGTTAAGAAATTTATATACTTAAGTTTCATAAACTCTTTATTTTTAAAATATTTTTATTACAAATTCATTAACAGATATTCATATAATTTTTGTGTTTTTAATAAAATTATGCTTATATACAATGGTAACGTTATAATGTATTTGTGTTTAAATGCTAACTTTAAAACATTTAGTTATATACTAAAATTGGTTTCATTAGTACATTCAAATTGTCTAGTTCAGAGTTTGGGTCAATATTCATTTCAATAGAGATTCCTTATATAAATTTATAAGATATTGAGTCCACTGTTAATAAAATAACAAAAAATGTCAAGCTAATGCGCGTATAAATTACAAAAAATTATTAAAAACAATAAAGAGTTTTAAAATGTATAAAAATCAAAGAAATTGAGTTAAAGATAATGTGCTAGATAATGTGATAAATCTATAAAACAAAGCAAATAATCATAAAATGAGAAATGAAGCGATTCGTGAATACGATTGAAACATAATTGAGAAAATATATCACAGGATAACTAATTGATAAAAATGTATTTCACTTTAAGTTACAATTATATATCTCAATATAAGTTAGAAAACAAAATATTTGCCTCTTTTGTAAACATTGATTATAACAAATGATTGATTGACTCTGAGATGAACCGCTAATCGATGGATCAAATTATTGATTGATTAGCGAATAATTGAGTTATTATTTGAACGCTTCTATCAATGAGTGAAACACAATGTAATGAATGTATAGAAAAAACACAACAGTTTTGACGCCGACTGTTGAAGTGTGAGCTCTTGTGACCGATCTTTCAGTAACTGATCCCATGGTATGGCATGTGCTATGAGAGGGCTGTCATATGGGAAGCGTTTCGCAAATTCCGAGCCCATTATCATCACAACTATGGCTCTGAGGGGCGCCTAAACTGTTCAAAACGATCTCTTCGTTGGACTTTCGTTTCGGGTTATGTTTGCCGTCCTTTGCGTTATAACTGAAACGGTTTTGTTTGAGGAGATTATTGCGGCGGTTGTGTCCAGACGTACAGCACGAACACAGAATCCGTCGGAAGGCCCGCCGGAAGTCACGCGACCAACAGGCGTAGATGACCGGGTTCATCGCACTGTTCAACCAACCTGTCCACATATACACCATACACCAGGTTAGGCAGTTAGGCACACATCCAGGTACTACACAACACCATATTACACCAAATGCTATCAAATACTGCACTATTATTCGCTAAACTTTCAAAGTCTGTTGAATTACTTTTGCCTCAATAATTATAAATGATATGAATATAGGGGTGAACAGGAAGGCCCGGCATCTCCAGGGATGCCCTCAAACACTGTCTAATGGAAATCGATTTAAAAATAGCAAATGTCTAAACGAATTTAAGTTATAGAAATTGTTGTCAATTTTGCCTAAAACCAGAACTTTTTTGAATTAAAGTTCTTAAGATAGGATTTGTTTTGGGAAAGACTGCACACAAACAACCATCGGATGACTCGTGGCCACCCATTCATATAAATAGCGTACATAATACTCGTAATATAATACAGTGTATCGGCAAACCACATGCATATGACATATAGACTAGTGAATGGTAAGACATACCCAACCAGGTTACCACTGAGCCCAGTAACTCGGGCTCGAATACGCACGACTCGGCACAGATACCCATTAATATGTTTGTTACAAAGAAAGGCAACCTATTCATCAATATATACACCATATCTATATTATATGATATTTTTGCCTAAATTTTTGTTCTCGCATACAAATCAAATTGTATTACGAATAACAATAAGTCTTAAGTTTATTCAATTTCCTGAGGATATAAACAAATATCGGAATACTTGCCAACAGAGGATGAATACTCCCATCACTATTCCCAACGTTTTGGCCGCTTTTCTCTCTGTTTAATATATGTATGATTTTTGGGTTCCCAACCGTTTTTCAATTATGTTTTATGTTTTTCATATAATAAATGTGTTTTCGCCAAATATTATATATTAAAAATATTTTGTTGTATTTTTTCAATGCATCAAATGTTTTGCCAAAACGTGAATTCATACATAGAATAGAAAAGGAGAATACAATTGATAAAAATGGTGTTCGCTTTGAGTGGCAAATGTAATGAAATATTGAATTTCTAATGAAATAAATTGAGTGAAAGAGAAAACCTTTGGCTAATTTGGCTAATCTTCTGCCGACAGACCAATTAGTCTTCATATTTCTGCTCCTAATTGAGGAACACTTTTCCAAACCATTCTCATCGGCGGTAATAAAATCCTGATTGTGTTCATCAGACGAGTCGCCAGAATATTTGGGACGACTGTTATTCTGCGCGGAATTGGCTATAGTTTTGCCGCCCCTATGCATACGTAAAGTGATTGCATTGTTGTTTCCGGAGGTATCACATGCCGAGTGAATCTGTTTGGCCCCCAGTTTTAGACTCCGGGTCTGCTTACTGGCCACCACGTAGATGCGGTAGTAAGTGAACACCATTACAATGAGTGGGCCGTAAAATGATATCGTCGATGAAAATACTAGGTATCCGACGTCGTTCGTGAATAGACATCGGTATGGCGGCGCCGGCTCCTGATTATCGCCGCCAATCCATACGCCAAACCAATTATTATAGCAATAAATACCAGAGATTATCAGATTTTCTCATAACAATAATCATATCGATTTAAGGATTACTTTGAGTCCCAAATCTCAACGCGTTTCGCTCATTAAAATGCAATTACCTTTTGGACGGCTCTCCACCACAAGATCGCTGGGAATGAGATCAGCGCCGAACAGATCCATAGAAATGCTATAAAAATGACCGCTTTGTTGGGTGTCATCCGCGATGGATAAGTCATGGGATCAGTTATGGCCCAATACCTGTCTATAGGGACAGAAAATTACATTCAATGATTATTGCTTGCGATTAGAAGTGAATAAAATAGTAAATGATTAGCAATTGATATGCAAGTGATAGTCGAGGGGAATGACTGCAAATGACTGCAATGAATGCATACCTAATGAGATGACACAGAGGTTGAGAATGGATGCAGAAGAAGCCAATACATCAAAACTGTGCCATAAATCACACCTAATATTAGGCAAAACGAAGTCATTTATCACGAGATTCTTGACACGAGACAACTTTGCTAATCTCATTAATAACTAAATTAAATAAGTAATAGGAAAATGTGTTTCAATACCAGTCCTGCCCGAAGATCCACCACTTGTTCATGACTTCGTGGACCACAGAGAAGGGCATAACTATAGCGCCGACGAGACAGTCGGCCGCCGCTAAGGAGGCGACGAAATAGTTGGTAACGGTATGTAAATACCTCTCTCTATAGACACTAAGCATTGTTAGAGTGTTTCCGAACACAACGATCACACAAATGATGGCCAGAATGACAGCCAGGAAGGGGTGATGTATGCGAAGGTCCGGCTCTAAGATAATTGTCGTTATTTTAGTGCTATTTTCGCTCAAAAGTGTGGCTAAAGTCGTGGAACTGATTGTTTGATTCTCTAATGAATTCAATGCGATATTTGCGGATATGTTTGAGTCGATTGAGTCGACACTTTGGGACACATTAACGCCTGTGTCGGCGATTATGTCGGAGTTGTTCTCGTTTTGCGTGTAATTAATCCAATTGTTCAGACATTTGAGTGTTGAGTGACAGTCGACTAATTGGAGGGATGAGTTCCACCCATCACTGGAACTGTTGGTCAGGGATGTGCCGTTCAAAGCAAGCTCATGCTCTGCGTGGAGCTGAGCTGCCGGTGCCCACTGCCAAGTGAACCGGTTGAACAGTGCCAACACATCAGTCAAGTTGGCCGTCACTGACATGGGATGACCAGAATCTACAGAATCTAGCGGTGAAGTCGTGGTCATCACTGTGTCAGTGGAGGACATGTGAGCAGAATATCTCCATATTTCATGAGATTAGCTCCAAGTGGCAAAACTTCCAACACATACCTGTGCTCTCGATTAACACAACACACACTATACTGCTGTAGAAGCGATGCTCACTACCAGTGCACAACATATTTACAGACAAATCGGGCGATGAATTTGAAATATTAGTTAATTTTTTTATATCGTGCACTCATGGGAACGACACATATATTTGATACCAAAACTTATAGTATATATATATTGAGTGCCAAAGTAGGAGATGTCGTGATTAATAGCCAGACATACATTCACTTCTAATGTGTGCACATGTTTTCCAACACTTCTCTAAACGCATTCATATTTAAAGCCCTGGAAAGGCATTTGCAGCACAAGTAGACATTCAATCCATGACCTGATGGTTGAGCCAAACATCAATTACTGGTGCAGTCTTTATATATATTCACCGTTAGATTACTTGTGGCATAATTTGCATGAATTTCACTTCATATCAATAGTTATTAACGTAATATGCGATCAAACGGCCAACGATTTCCTTGAATATTAAAAATGCAAAACAATTTAATGACAGAATCGAGAGAAATGGTTGTGAACTTCAATTCACTACAAATTGATATCACTTTAAGTGTAATCAGTGTAACAGTAAGTTAAGGGTCTATTATTAGCAATTTGTTTTGCTAGACTAAAATAGTGCCCCAATAGTGTACTTTTATTTTATTTAATTCACTATAATTTAGAGTCATTTTCAGAGAACTCTTATTTAATGGTAAGAACCGGTTGAATGTGTTGTGCCCTTAAAAGTCACTTTACTTTAACAGTGTATTCATTAGAAAATAATAATTTTGATTGATTTATAGAAATGAATGGAAAATATTTTTAATAGAATAGAGAAAACGAATGAAAAGATAGCTTTCTTTGTGTAATCTAGTGATCACTCACTCGATTGAGAGAGAGAGAGAGAGAGAGCGAGAGACTGAGAGTGAGTGAGAGGTCGCGTATTAAACACGAAGAATATCTAACGAAATGTCACTTGCATTTGATTCATTCACTCACTCGATTGAGAGAGAGAGAGAGAGAGAGCGAGAGAGAAAGAAAGAGAGAGAGAGAGAGAGAGAAAGAAAGAGAGAGAGAGAGAGAGAGAGAGAGAGAGAGAAATATATTTATTATTTGATGAATCGAATTGAGATTTTCTTTTATAAAAATATTCTTTACTTTTTTCGTTCATTTCTTTTTTATACAACTTTTTCTCTCGCGAAGTGATAAATAGTAAAACTTTTTATAAATAATCGTTATATAGATGTAATATATAGTAAGATAAATAGATGTGATCTGAGTTGGGACTCGAGATGTGGAGATGTGTTGAGATGTGTTTACTTACATTAAGGACTTAAAGTCAAGAATTTTATTTGAATTTTATATGTTGTTTGATTGAGACAATTGTATTTTGAGATCAATTCCGAGAGGGAGAGAGAGAGACTGAGAGAGAGAGAGAGAGAGAGAGAGACTGAGAGTGAGTGAGAGGTCGCGTATTAAACACGAAGAATATCTAACGAAATGTCACTTGCATTTGATTCAAGCAAAAGGATATTTTGATAAATTGTTAATACTTTTGTTTGGCTCCAAATTATTTCTCCTGAGATAGAAAGGGAAGGTTAGCTCTAAATTGCTTTGATCTGACAAACAGAATATCAGCCCCGAAATAAAAGATTATTATAAATATCAAGACTTATATATTATATTAATATTACACTCATATATAGCCAGAGATAACATATCGAGAGCAGAGATTTTTATCCCATAAATTACACCAAATTGTTTCCCCGTAGTTATTATATCTCTTAATTATTTTCCGTATTAACATAAATCTTAGTTAATAATTATTTATTTTGTTTTAAGTGCTACTTATTTATTGCATTCAATAGTAGTTATATACTGTATTTATTATTCCTTGAGTTATATATAAAAACAATAACATACTATCAAACAGTATAACAAATAAAGGATAAAATGGCTAAAAAAGAAAGTCATCTATAAAAATCAATATATATTAAACAATGTGAGAGCACCTGGATTCCGCTTATATTAAATATCCATTAGAGTGTAAAAACATTAAAAATTGATAACAAAAAAATCAACTTTTTTACCAAAAACTATTCGCTATTTTGGGTTAAAATAAAAAGTAAGTTAAAAATTACTTTTTGAGAAATACGATGGTATTTAATTAAATTTATCGAGCTATAAACAACAACGTTAAAAAAACAACATCACAATAACATATATATTATTAAAAACATTTTGCTGCATTTTATGATCATAAGTATATAAATTTATAATAAATAATAATAATATTAGATATCATATTTATGATAAAAATATATTTTTAAATAACTGCACAATTGTACAAAATATAGTATAGTACTTACAAATAAATATTTATTTTGAGATCTTTGTTGTAAACAGTTACCAAATTACAGCCAATTGACAAAAGTGATTACCATGGTATAACACATTCACTTGTCAGTTTAGTTTATCATTAGAAATCTCACAGAAATTTGAAAAATTTTTAATTAAATTTAAATGAATGCCAAACATTGAAAAGCCATTCTAGACTTAATCGTAGGCGACTATAATAGACTTAATTCATTTAATTATATATATTTTGTTTGTATTCATTTATTATAAATGTCTTATTATATCAATTGTTTATTTTTAAACTCATCCATTATAATAATAAATTCAAAGTTTGGGTTTTTTTCATAATCAAAAGCACTTCAATAGAACTTGTTTATAATTTTCAACAGTTTTTAGCCTCAAAGTACTTTTATTAATGATAAAAAATTGTTTTGAATTATTTTACAAGAATTGTATAGATTTAAGTTATAGACAGGTGGATAAGTGTCTGAAATAATTTATTTTAAATGTCAATGTATTATAAATGTAACATTGAATATATAATTGGATTTTCAAACTACATTATGTGTGCAAATAATAAAGCCTATATTTTTAACAGATTTACTAAATATAAATGTTTGATTTCATCAATCGATACAATGTCTTAAAATACAATTATGCTATTCTTATAAATATATACAAGGTTTTTTCATAAAAATAAAATTATAATTAATAATCGATTTTAGTTCATAATAAAATATAACAATTTATGGAAAATTTCATCATTTCGTGCAATGTTTAGGCATTTATTTCGTACTAGAGTTTCAAAAATCCAATAAATTATGAACTAATAGAGTGACAAATACATGAATTACTCAAAGATCTCAATATGAAAGCTACTCTTTATAGTCCATCAGATCTTTTGAGAATTTCGTCACAAATAATGCACTTTTTCATTGACTAAAATATTTTGTATAATGCATTGAATAGCAATGAATTTATAGATTCATATTTTTAAGATCCTATGAATAAAGAAATTGAAGCAAATTCTTGCAAAAAAGAGTAAAATCAGTAAAATATGATATTCTTATATACTGTTTGATTCGTGACTCTATAATAAGTAATAGGATTTTGCAATCTTTTCAATATATCAATGCATTGTAATATTTTTATTTTAAATATTACGTCACGATATGGGAAATTTTTTATTAAAATAAAGTTTAATATAAAAAATATTTTTTGAATGTAAGTCACTTTAAACAATGCATAAAAATACAGTAGTTTCAGTCACAGCATATAACTTTATAATAATAACTAAAGTATTAGTAATATTATGAATAAGTTAAGTATAAAGTAACTGAAAAAACAAATAACATTTAAAAATATTTTCACTTACATTTATGACACACGAAAATAACACAATAATACAAAAAAAACATATTTATACATAAAAATTACAAAAATGAATATTTTGTATTGAAGTACATATAGTATTGAAAGCATTTATATTCCTTGACATAAGAATTGTTATTTCCATAGATTCGTCTCAATTAACTTTGTTTGTGTTTATCAATAAATCAATTTATTTCTGTCATCATATAAAATGTATTTATTACACACGTTTTAACACTAGTTTAGTGGATATAGTGCACAATATAATTATATAGATTTATTAATATTAATATAATTTATGAATTCCCAATATCCATATAAATAGAAAATTAGTATAAATAAATAAAAGGTTCAGTGAAGATTTACCATTATCCGCAGTTTATACAAAATTTGAATAAATGTGAGTCCTATAAGGCGTGTGAGATGTCTGTGTTATCGGTGGTCTCTATTAGATTTGGTTTCTATAGTTAGTTTCAGATCGTATGTCACAAAATGTCTAATAATTCATGACTTAATCGTGAAAAAAGAGCTCAGAGTAGAAAACCGACCAAACATTTCTCAAATGCTAGTTTTGTTTCCAAGTTTCCACTAATTTTGATTCATTTCTTTGTGTTCACAGAATCTCTCACTTTATTTTTATTTCCGATACGAGTCTCACATCTTTTGAATATAATTAGACAAAATACTTTATATGTAAATATGTAATAATTACAACATGCTNTTTCATACAGTCATTGTACCTTTAATATAATTAAAATAAAGATTCGTTAATTAAAACAATTTATGATTTGATTGATATATTAATTTGTCAAACTGTTAGTCAATTTATATTTTAAAATTCAAAGTATATTAATCAATCATTTATATAAAATTTTTAGACATTATTGTAACCACTCTTTTATAACATATAAATAAATTAGGAATTATTCCGAAGAGATTACGAGTAGAAAATGAAAATAACACAGAATTTAGTCACAAAAGTGAAAACTTTCCATTAAAACAAATAAAATATTGTATAATACAAATGCAGTGAAAATAACAGTAATTTCAAAATGAGATCCAATTTACAAAAACTAAGACTATTATATCATAAGCTATTTGTTTGCAAAAATCCTCATAAACATAATGCATTTCGATAAAAATGTTAATAACATTAACTATAAAATTGATTTTTATTTCTAATAATATTAATATCTGAAAAAATATTTCGCTAAATATTTATATCAATTGATGTTAAACTCTGACCGAAAAAATGATCTGAAAATAAAAGCTTCATTTTTTATGTGCAAAGTGTTTTTGGCTCTAATTCTGCGGTTATTTTCTCTATTGTTAAGCGTTTGATAATATCTGACAACATCTTAAAGGAGTAAATAATAGTTTTTATATTCTTTTGACAAAAACATTAATTTTCGTTTCATTTCGCTCTCATTTTCTCTCCAAATGTATATTACTTGTGCCGTAAAGTCAATCATTGTATACGATATGTGTTTTATTTGTCTTACTTTTATAAATCACAGCATTTATTATTTTCCTCTTTTTCCCAATTCATTCACTTTCATTGTCATAGATTTTGAGCAAATGATTGAATCGATTCCCAACTAAACCCATAGATAATAGCGAGGACTCAATTGCACTCAAATATATTTGAGCTCCACATCAATGAATTCACAATACTATCACATATTTAATGAGAGAAAGCAATGGATATGAAATGATTTCTTATATGTATTTCCATAAATATATTTGATTTCGTATTAAAAACTAAAACCAATTGAGTTATGATTGTGTAGAAAAACATAATAATAATACTTGTATTAGAGTTCATGAAAATTACTCAATTCTTATAGCGGAAGGCAATGCGAGAGAGAGAGAGAGAGAGAGAGAGAGAGAAGAGGTGTTTATGAATGCGAATGGAGTGGATGTGTGGACTGTTAGCTCAATGAAGCGAATTAGTGGACGACGACTGACCTCTTGGCGACAATAAATTGCTGTCGAAATGCAGCGAAAGAGTGGAGAAAGAGTTCATTTGTAATACCGATGGCGTGAATGTTAAAAGAGATTCGCTTCCAATGACTACAGCTATGAATGTTCAGTTCAGTCGATTGCAATGTTTGCGCTCTTTTGGGCCACAAAGAGATGATTGGGAGTCCAGTAAGACATAGAAGTATTGGTTAATCTAAGATCTGGTTTAACGGAAATGGAAAGAAGAACTGCCAGAAAACAAATCCGAAACACTTTTTTACTCAATGCCGAGTATTACAGAATATTTTCTATAGACACATAAAGTCTTGTATCATATTCTGGCAGATATTCTCTATCGGATTATGGTATTAATTTTTGCCACAAAAAGTGTTATCAACCACTTATACATATCGTCCAAAATTAAATTTATTTGTATTCAAAGGGGTTTTACTAATACTTTATCAGTCAAGGCATTGAAGGGTGCGTTGAATACATGTTTATTATGAATAAGAAAAATATACTTATAATTTCGTTACAAGAAAATGAATTACACATAAGAATCTAATTAATATCTCATTAGAATTGCCGCTAAATTAGTGCAAACACTCGGAAAATGTATTAAAATGAAAAGGGATTTGGGATGCATTAAGACAAGCATAATGTGTGCACAAAATTTTTATTTGAATAACAATCGCAACGCTTATGATAGTAATATGCGTTCAAATAAATGAAAACATGCAAAAAATGCAATTCAACACAGAAACAAAAAAAACTTTTCACTCAATATGAGACTTATTTCTCAATGAGACTGATGATAGGAAAAGGAGGAAATTTGTCTCAAAATTTTCTGTATTTCTCTATAAGTTTTAACGAAAACGACATCTTTTTGTTCTTTGGGCTCAAAAACAAGTCTTTATTTATAGGATAACACATAACACGGAAATAATAGCCCAAAAGTGCTTTAGAAAGAAGAGATAATTCGTGTCATATCTCTGTCGACATCTATTTTTTTGCTGCTTTTCTCTGTCGAAGAGTTTTCAGTAAAACTTTTTTTAGACATTATTTTTATTACATTAATCAATAAGAAAAGAGCGAAAAGTAAAGTATAATAACTTATGCTTTAATAAGATTTTTCTTTAAAAATAACTTTAGTTCAAAAGTCAATTCCTTTACTTATTTGAGACAAAAATCATATGAAATGTAAGCAAAAGTGAAACAAAAAACTGAATATATATTTACGTTAGCAGTGCCTGTGATTTAAATTTGAGACTCCGGGCCATAAAGATGTCTTATGTTTGCCTTATGTTTGAGATTATATTCTGTGCACACAATTACCTATACTTTCCACTCAATTTTCTCAATTTATTTTTTTTCAGATAAGAATCACTAATGACTGAAATGTATGGCCTTTTATACCATTAGCGAGAATAATGTTTGATTTATACAATAATAATACGTTTCTCTAATTTAGTTTACACTCAAAAGTCATTTTTAATTACTGTTTCAGTCAATCATTCAATGGATTAGGAAACAAAAAGAAGTTTTGAAATCTTTTATTTCATACCATTTATTCAAATTTTGTAAAATTGAAATATTTCAAACTTTGAGACATATAATGATTTCAATATGTTTTGAAAAAATATAATTTAAAAATATAGAAATAAAACCTTTTATAAAAATATTTTAAATTGAATAAAAATCAAACAAAACAATACATACAATACAATAATAAGTGTATTTCTTACTAATAGCTCAAGATTAAATTATTTATCATTTCAAGGAATTTCTTTTTTATCTAATTGTGTCTAGTCTATTGTGAAAAAGTTTTTGTGATTTTTAAACGAATATTTAAACTCAAGAATTAATTTTGATTAACTTCTTGCGATAATCACTTAAACCTCACTTTCATTATCTACTCTTCATTTTCATCTATTGCTTGCAATTAATGGCTCTTTTGGTTCGCGTAATTCATCATTTGCTTACTCTTAATGATTAAAAGTAATAGAAAAACTTTAAACAAAAATAAATTGATTAAATAAACAGGAATTTTGATGAAAAAGCGAGAGAAACAGTGAATTGACTGAAATTTAATATAAAACTTGAAATTAACTTATTTTTTATTCCATTAAGAGTTTTGATATTAATTAAACGAAAAGCGCTTTAATAATAAATTTCCGAATCACTTAACTTATAGAAAGTTAGCAAAACTCGCGAATTAACGTTATGTTTGAATAATATATCATACAGTATGTTATGAATACATACATTAAACATAGGGGTTGTAATCAAAATGCCTACACAAAATTAAAACAAAATTGCGAGTAATAAAGTTTTCGCCATATTTTATTCCTAAATATCTTTAATTTATTTAATACTAAACAAGATTATATGAAACGAGAGACAGAAATAGCAATTTTGTGAAAAAATATATAAAGCAATAATCAAGACCATTATCCAGTTTTGTCATTAAATTAATGAAAACACATTCTTTTGCTTTCATTTAGAGGACAATGTTTTGTAAATTGAAAAGTTTTGTCACAATTTTTAGCATAACACTAAAGATGACCACAACTAACGATAAATTGAGTCAAATTTACACCGTTTTGATCATCAAATTGAGCGTAAAATGTGGAAAATGCCTAAATATACATTTAAATACATACTCTGTATTTATAATGTATACTTGAAAATATTTGTATTATACTGTATATTATGATGAATATTTATGTTATTTACTCGTGGAGTAAATTGAAAGCGTAAGTAAAATGTGAGCATGATCATCCCACTCGCACTATAAACAAACAAAATGAAAAGAATTGCGAAATAAAAACTTAACATTAATTTTAGTAAATTACTCAAATATTTAATTTCATTTGCACTCAAGTATAACGATATTATAAAATAAAATCACAAACTCTTTTGATAAAATAATTTGCATTGCAAAATATTTTGTATATGTTTTCTAAATGTCTAATCAAAGATTGATTAATATCTATAAATAGAGTATTAAACTTAAAATTAATGGCATTTTCCTAACACATAATGAAAACATAAATCTTTTTAAAACATACATTTTAATACTTTACAACAATTTATCAAAATGTTTATTTAAATCAATAGAAATCATATGATATGTAAAATTTCTTTTCAAAAAGTATTTAATTTCACAGAAAAATGTTAAGCATTTCGGATGAAAACTAATTTTCTATGAAAAAGGGATTTAAAAAAGCAAATGGCTTAATAATAATAATACTCTAAAAGTAATATATTAATATTGAACACCAGTTTAATGGAGTAATGAATGCAAAACTTTTAAAGGGAATACAAATAATGATTTTTCAACGTCTTATATATGCTAACAAGTAGTCATTAATAATGGATTGTCTGTCCAGACATGGATTTGATGGCTTTCGGGTCCTATTGAAGTCTCCGAGAGGTTTTGAGAGGATTGGCAATCAAATGATCAGGTTCATCTACTGTGAACTAAAAATATCATCAAATATATTTATTGAGTGCTCAATCAATGAGAGAATTTTAGATAAATTGAATATTCTTCCGACAATCGTAAGTATATTATAATAATATTGATATTATTATTGATCATTATTCACAGTATTACTTGGTTTTGAGTGTAATATGTTATGTTCAATGAATAGATCAAATACAATTTCAATCAATAGTTTTGAATAAATAAATGACAATTTGAATACTGGGAGTTCCTATTGCTACATTAAAATTATAAACAAAGTTTTATTGTTAATATTCATATGTTTATGTATATTCCCAAAATGAATAACAATTTAATTGATTTATTGTTCGTATTCATAGCGATTAGTTTATGAAACAATTCTTTATTAACATGAAATTATTTTATATAAATCTATTACATACTAACTATATATCTATAGGATGTTGCATTTACATTGTGCAATATTAAGAATATATTAAAATAAAAAATATATTAGCATTAAAATAAATTTAAATAAATAATTAGTTATTAATGATAGCTATTAAATTCAGTAAATTACCAATTCGTAGAATATTTCAATACATTATTATGCAATCTATGAGTTCAATAAATGTAAACGAAATAAACTCAGACGCGTTTTTTAATAACTTATGCTTTAATAACTTAATAATTTACAATTTCGGCATATTTTAAACAAAAAATACAAAATTTCAAACCCCTGTAGTTTCTTAACTAATTGCAATAATTTAGAAATTCTTTCACATATAATACAGTACAGTATTAGCACCATTACAGTAGTAGCTTACTTAAAGATCATAATATTCAATAATTTCACATATTTTTGTCATTAACATGCAAAGTTCTATCTTATAATTTCGAGATGGGACCGAAATAAATGTTAGTCTAAAAACACTCGGACCTGAATTTACTTTTAAGTAAATAAAGAGAAAGTATCTATTAATCATTTGAACTAGGTACTGGGGAGTAGACGGGAATATAATCTTTAACTAAAAGTCTGGTTGAGAATATATTTCATTTTGTAAGTTGATTTACAATGTAATTTTTTATAAAGTACTATATTTGAATATTAATAATAAAATAACATACAAAACCTCCAGACAAATGTCCAGTCGTGGTAAACAAGAAACAAACACATATAAGAAAGACATATAAAATATTGTTTTGATATGTGTTATGAAAACAAAAAAATTTATTTCCAAAAATAGTATCACAATATTTCTACTTATAATATGATTTCCCTTACTTTCCTTATTCCAATCGCTTCATTGAATTCTTTGTCACATATTTTTATGAACAAATGTTTAATAATTTATACGATATAAGCAATAATTGAGTTCCAATTCATTGCAGGTAATTCAATTAATGATACTCAAAAATATTTTAATTAAACATTAAACAATATTTTAATATGTGGTTTTATGCATAAAGGAGTGCACTTCATTGCAAATCAATATTATTCAAATTAAAATCAAATCAATACAGAAAATTGAGTAGGATAAACATTTGTCAGTTACAAAAAGAATTGTCAGAAAATCTATTTTAAAGTCCATATAATTTTATTTCTCATTTTGGATATTTTATTAAAGCTATAAAAAATGACAACCATTTAACTTAAGACATATTTGTATTAAATTGTAATTAAGACATCAAAGGATAATTAAAATAGAGATAAGAAAAGTGCTTTTGGCCCTAAGTTGTAGGGCACTCGATCTCAAGCCTATTATGAGCCGTAATTTGAATGAATGGCAACTGAATCTCATTTTACTGATAATTCAACTCCTTTTCCGGCAATCGATTTCTCCGTTGAATTTCTTTTGCAATCAGAGTATTGTAAAGAATCACAATTTCCTCCATTTATTAAACACATAGAATACCTTCCCATCTCTCTCTCTCTCTCTCTCTCTCTCTCTCTTTCTTTCTTTCTCTCTCTCTCTCTCTCT
>CAJPVJ010001452.1:0-11145 GCA_905397405.1 Oppiella nova | reverse complement strand
GCTATTATGATAATATTTTAAGTGATAAATAATTATATTAAATACCATTTTATAATAAGTATTATTTTAACATTTTGCGCTCAAAAAAGTGGTTCAAAAAATGATAGCAGACTTTGATATTATATAAAGTTTTCTTTGACTAATGAAATAAGAATAACATCTGAAATGAGTTTGTGTTCACCACAAGAAAACTCTTCATAATATATATATATATATATATACACTGTATATATATTTCTTTGAAACACAAAAATTTCTCTTGTTTTCTGTTTATCATAACATTTATCTTATATATCTGTCAAACAATGAACTTATTTTGTGTTTTACTTTTGTTTTAAAATTTAATATTTTGTTATAAATAATTATATTAAATACCATTTTATAATAAGTATTATTTTAACATTTTGCGCTCAAAAAAGTGGTTCAAAAAATGATAGCAGACTTTGATATTATATAAAGTTTTCTTTGACTAATGAAATAACATCTGAAATGAGTTTGTGTTCACCACAAGAAAACTCTTCATAATATATATATATTTCTTTGAAACACAAAAATTTCTCTTGTTTTCTGTTTATCATAACATTTATCTTATATATCTGTCAAACAATGAACTTATTTTGTGTTTTACTTTTGTTTTAAAATTTAATATTTTGTGTTTATATATATACAAACACTTTGTATTAAATAAAAGACAGGTTTATATTGTATTTCACGAAAACTGTTTCGCCGGAAGCCTTTTGTAAAGCCATTCGTATGAATAGAAGTCTTATTTGTGGAAAACCTTATTTCTGGTTCACATTTGAAAAATGTCCAGATTTTCCACTGAATTCCTTATGTTGTACTCGTTTTCTGATTGAATTTTCCGAACATTTAAATTAATTTTGTTTTATTGTAAAGATTTATTTCGTCCTTTTTTCTATAGTCTATTGATAGACTCTATTTTAAAAGTTTTTATTTGTTAATCCATTGGTTTTTATTATTGTTCAGTATTTATATATCGGATTTATAACTCACGTCATAAAACGAGAAACTTTTTTAGGAAATGTAATCTAAACTATAACTTATAAATAATAGCCATAAAAAAGGTCTCTCTAAATGAATGCAATTGATATCACGTAAAAAGTTGGTTTGTCTCATAATTTTCGTGATTTTAATTTTTAGTTATCTTTCATTCTCACACATTTAAAACTAGACTTTATTTGAGAATACAATTAGTATTATGAAAGCAATTTCAAAGTTATGATAATTTCTATATTTAAATTTCTAATCCTAGAGAACCACTCGCAATGAATGACACAAACAATTAAAGATATAATTAAAGTTTATTAAACCTTTGGCTCACATTAATGTTTAAATAGATACCTAAATTTATAATCACTTTAATTCAATGAAATGTAAAGTTTTCGTAGTAATTATAGGAATTATATAATGTTTTGGTTTCAAAGAACATAATGTTTTTATACTTGATTTACTTTTTAGAAATTATTAATTAAAATATTTGTTTTATATTTAGACGAAAGCGGAACATCTTTAGCCACCAATCGAAAGACAAAAACATTTTCCGAAATACTTAGCGATAAAGCAAAGTCCGGACAACGGATTGGTTATAATTTACACAAATATCTCGACGGAGATCTCGAAAATGAGACCGACTTGAGATCAAATGGCGATCATAACAGTTCGGGTAAGAAAACACTTCATTTGCACTCATTTTAAATTAATTTTTGCTATGAAATTATAATATTTCTCATTTTCATATAATAAGTGAAGTTTGCTTTTATTTTTTTCTACTTTTCTTATAGTGTATAAGTTATATATATTTTTATCAATTATTTATAAAAATAAAAATTTAAAACAATTATATCTCTATTTAATTAAATCGTTTGTTTCTATTATCAGCCTTTTATTAAAATAACTTTTATTTTAGTTTAGTCTGGTTTTCGGGCCGTTCCCTATAATCTAATATAATATTAAACCATTTATTTCTATTTATCTAATTTTGTAATAAATCTATATTTTTGTTTTTATGCATTAAATTTAAAATTCATTTACAACACAACAACTATTCCAACAATTTTGTTGTTTTTGTATTTATTTTGGAGAATAATTCTTAAGTAATTTAATATATCTGTTCGCAAATGGGTTTGACTTCATATACAGTCATATTAAATATGAGATTGAATTCAATTATTCTATAATTTCTATTATGAATATACAAAACATTTTTTGTTTTTCAATGCTAAGTAAGTAACTCTTTAATAGGTTATTATTATGTCATTCATTGACATTGTTTTAAATAATGTTTGCCATTCATGAAATGATATCATTATATCTACGCTTTCGTGCATTTATTATCCTATTTATATACAGTACTAATCATTTTTATTAATTTTTAATTATTTAATAGAAATGATTACTTAGTTTTGTTTATTTTATTCTTATTATAGTTTTACGGTACTATAAAAAGTTACAAACAATGTTATAGTGAAATAAAACATTTAATTTATTTATGAATTTGTATTTTTGTGATCAACAAACAGATGACAAGAATTCCGACGACAGTATGAGTGAAGATAACGATAAACACGTTAATTATAACAACAATAATAACAATAACATAATTAATGCCAATAATAGTAATAATGAAAAATGCAATTTAGGAGATGTCATAGTATTTGATACCTCTTTGTTAAAAGAGTTTAGTTATAAGAATAACCACAACAGAGAGGACAGCGACGACTCATCCATTGTGGAGATCACGAAGAATTGCCCACAAAATCACAATAACAGTAATAATTCATTCGTTGAACAACACAAAGACTCTTCAGTTAACAGGACTAGTGATAAGAAATCTATTAATGAAATCAATAAATACCGGGACATCGATGCCAACAAAGAGCAGAGCCAGAGATCAGATAGGGTGAGGGTTGAGATCAATGACTGGAAGCAACAGAATAGTCAACAACAAAAGGATAATGTTTTGATGTATTTACTAAAACAAGAACAACAGCACCAGTCGTCACACAATCAAAGCCAACAGTTTGCCGACGAAGACGTCAATCAATATAACAACAGTTACGACGCCGAAGACGATGACGAAGACGACGAAGAGCTCGAAAGAATCGAAAGATTAGAACAGGAGAAGAGTTTTAAAGCAAAATTATCTGCTTTTGAGAATTTGGCCAAAACTGATGAAATCAATCATCAAAACAATGTTCACAATAAAAACAATACGAAAAGTAAAAGTAGAGATGAGTCCAAACGGGAGACACAGGCGCTCGAAGAGCTTTGTAATAGAGAGCCGCAGTTACAGACTAAAGACAGACCTGTTGTATATGGAGGACAAGGAGGACAGGGATTACAGCACGAGAATGAAGAGGAGAGTGAAGAGGTAGTGAACGCACGGATCCAACAGTTGCATAGAGAGAGACAAAGAGCGCAGAGACCACAACCAGTGGTCCTAAACGAGGAACAGTTTATTGCTAACAAATCTCTGGCACCGAATGTCATCTATCAGTCGCCAAACTATAACCAAAAACCGGTGCAACAGTCGTCCCAATCGGCACAACAGCGCCAACAGTATGAACAGCAACAGTACTATTTGATGGATGAGTCCATCGGTAAACAAACCGCAAGCACTATACCAATGAAAAGTCCACAACCCGTACGACCCCAACCTACACAGCCATCGCAGCCAGTCCTTCACAAACAGCCACAACTGCCATATAAACAGCCAATTCAAGCAACTCTGCCACAAGAGCACCTGTATGTCAATCAGAAACAGCTCTTTAATAACCAAATCTCTAACCACAACCACTACGAACCCATCGACACTCGTCAGCAAAGGTTTGTTAGGCTTTGAAACTAATTGTTTGGTTTAATACTAGTATTAATTACAGATTTGGTTCATCTGAACGAGAGTATTATGATTCGTCACAACATATGTCACAAACAACACAACAATTGTCACAAATGTCGACATCAGATATCGGTGTTCAACAACAGTCGCCACTCAACCAAACAGTGTCACCGGAACAGACCTACCCCTCACCGCATAACCAGTATTTATATTACCCGAAACCATATGCAAGCAAACAGACAAGTAATGGAGCCGTGGTTCAGAAGCCAGTTATGGTTTCACAACAGCATAAACTACCGGTGAATCAAAAAGGAGGACAACCTTTGGCTCTTAAGCCGCAACTAAAACAACAACAAAGCGGTTATAATCAGAATCACTGGTTATTACAAGAGGCAGAACTTCGGCGCCAATTGGACTCAATCCCAACGCAAGCGTCGACGCCGTCCACAGTTTCGGCTACTCAGAGGACAACCACATCGACACCGGCCCACAAGTCCTCCTCAACGCCACAGAAAGGGATGCTTTCGGTGTCGGGAAAGAAGAAGTGTTCGTCGTGTGGGGATGAGTTGGGCAGAGGCTGTGCCGCTATGGTTGTCGAGTCCCTCTCACTCTACTATCACATCAATTGTTTCCGATGTTCTGTTTGTAACATCCAATTGGGTTTGTATTCAATTACACCTTATTTTCCATTCATTTAGAATAAAGTTTAGGGTTTTAACTAAACTCAATGATGTACTGTATTATGAAAACAGGTAATGGGACAGTTGGCACTGATGTTCGGGTTCGCAATCATAAGCTCCACTGTCAGAACTGTTACTCAAATGATGAAGGTTTGTACCATTAGTTTAATTTTGTTTAAAATGAATTCCTTGTAATTGAATATATTTTGGTTGATTGACAGCCGGTCTTAAATTTAGTCGCGTCTGAAAAATTCTATTGAATTGAACATTTAATGGAAATATATTTGGATTATATATATATATAAATATACCACAAATGTATTGATCACAAGAATCACCAGAATTTCTCACCAAACCTTAAATCGGATTCTTCTATAATATAATGAATATAAAGAATTACTAAATATTATATAATATTCACCGGCCCACAAGTCCTCCTCAACGCCACAGAAAGGGATGCTTTCGGTGTCGGGAAAGAAGAAGTGTTCGTCGTGTGGGGATGAGTTGGGCAGAGGCTGTGCCGCTATGGTTGTCGAGTCCCTCTCTCTCTACTATCACATCAATTGTTTCCGATGTTCTGTTTGTAACATCCAATTGGGTTTGTATTCAATTACACCTTATTTTCCATTCATTCAGAATAAAGTTTAGGGTTTGAACTAAAATGAATGTTATGTACTGTATTATAAAAACAGGTAATGGGACAGTTGGCACTGATGTTCGGGTTCGCAATCATAAGCTCCACTGTCAGAACTGTTACTCAAATGATGAAGGTTTGTACCATTAATTTGATTTTGTTTAAAATGAATTCATTGTAATTGAATATATTTTGGTTGATTGACAGCCGGTCTTAAATTTAGTCGCGTCTGAAAAATTCTATTGAATTGAACATTTAATGGATATATATTTGGATTATATATATATATATAAATATACCACAAATGTATTGATCACAAGAATCACCAGAATTTCTCACCAAACCTTAAATCGGATTCTTCTATAATATAATGAATATAAAGAATTACTAAATATTATATAATATAATTACAAAAGTTTTATTTACACATTAATTGTCGACAATTATTATACTAATGACGATAGAGTACACAAAAAACTCTGAATTCTTCTCATTTTAAAATGTGTTTATTTTGAGTTATATTTAATATGACTTGAAATCATTTGATGTGCAAAACCTGATTGAATTTGTTGTTTCCTAAAATATAGACAAAAAGCGTTACAAATGTTTAGACAGTATTTGATAATCTGTTTTATATATTGATTATATTTTTCATAATCAAAGGCAATACTATTTATAAGAATTGATTCATTTTTGATATTAATTATATGAATGCAGTTATTTATACAATGATTAGACCCCCAAACGACTAACAATCAAATGATTAGCTTTTTGAGCAAATTTTATAAAATGATTTGATATATTAAAGAATTTATTGTGTTTCCCATATTAAACATTAATTATAGAGTGCTTTCACGTCTAAATCAATGTTCAGATTATATAAATCGCTTTACGATTACTATACAATTGTTGTGTTAATTATCAGTGATTAATAACTTTAGTACTTTTGTAGCAATTGTTTGGATAATATTTGTACTTTTTTCTCAACTCATTTGTACTTCAAATGCAAACCATTTGTATATTTGACTTAATTTTGTATTTCTATTAATAATTGTTTTCATTAAATAAGAAATTGTGAACTTTTAATATAAAATAAAATATGAATTCAATATTAAAACAAACAAAAAACAAACTTTTATTTCAAATTATATTATATTATAAAGTAATCTTTGAGTTCATGGCTGCGGAGGAAGTGATTGTCTGGTTTTATAGGTGTACTCGAGAGCTGATGAGACAGTCCTCATGTCGTGTTCAATGGTTTGCGACCAGTTGTGGACGTCTCCCAACTCTTTGACGGTTTTGTTGAATGCATTCATTAATTGCAACCATTGATGGACTGATCGCGAGAATTGAGTCACGTTTTGAACCAATTGTTTGGACTCCGAGTCCAGTCTTCTTTGATTGACATATGTTTTGGCGACTCTTCACACATACAGACAGACAGACAGTCAGTCACTTATCACCCAATGGTCTCAATGTCTCCCTCTTACCCATCATTCAAATGGTTCACCAGATTTGCCGTCAAATCCACGGAACAGTCGATCGCTTCCAAGCGTTTGGACTCTGAAGACAATTAACCAATGAATGCATCAGTGGATCAGTTCATCACATCATATGACAGTCAATGCAAACCTATCTCTTCCTTCTTCTCCTTCTGCTTCGTCTGATGTCTGCTTACCATCGAAGACAACATTGTGTGACAACTGATGCCAAACTGAGTCCAACCACACAAATGACAGTTCAATACAATCTGTGTCTCTGTTTGTAAACAAAGTTTTGTCAAAATATGACATTTTCTGCATAAAAGGCGTAACTCTGTATTGATTTGCATTCATAAAAGCCTAACTTTACTTAGAGTTAAGTCTGTATTGCATTCATTCATACATTAAATCAAAAACGTCTTGAATTGAAAACATTTTATTAATTATTTGAAAAATTAAATACAATTTAAGTGTTAATAATCTGATCCTCGGTTTGCTTAAGAGATTTATATTCTTCTGGACTCAACAGTGAGTTCTTTTCGGACTCTTGTTTACCACGAAATGGAAGAATAATAGCAATGAATCCGTCGGACCATGTCTTGAGACAAATGAAACACTTTTATTACCAATGAATCGCAAACTGTATTCAAAGTTACCTTTTGTTTGACTAAATCGTGATTTTGTGCTAATTTTGTATTCATTTCAACAATCGTTCCGTTAATACAGGCCTTGATATCAAAGACCTCATTGTCTTTGCACTCAATGCGACACAATATGGACTCCGGAGTCACTCTCTGTCCTCCCTTTCCATCAAATCATAACAATTAATGCTTTCATTAAACAATTCATTCAAACAATTAATTCAAACCTTTTTCCACTTTCCGGACACTTTGTTATCCAATCGATTCAAATCGGAGTTTATATTGAAGTCAATGTTTTCAATGGTTTTCTTGTCTTTTATGATACAGTGATTGGCAGACAATGTGATCACACATACGCTGAATAGACACACATATGAACCAAATCAGTGATATTACAGACAATCAAATCATAAGACAATACCGGTTTGAATGAAACAGAACCGTCTGATCATTGGATCCGTTGGTGAAGTACTTGTGATCATAATATCGCTCACAAACCGATGGATATATACTTAATATGCGGTCACTCTTAAGGAGCACTTCTTCGGCCATCACTCGTGTCTCTCTTGATCTCAATTTACGGTTAAATCTCTTTCACAACAAATGCCTAACTTTTCAATGTTTTCGTCAAAACATGTGATAACAGTTGAAAACAATGTGTTTTATTCGTACCTTTTATTATATTCAAGACTATGAGTAATGTGTGACAAAAAGGGCCAAAACTCACAATAATTTATGACTTGACGTTTGAAAGCCATGCGATACCTGTCGCCAAATAAATGTCACAAAAGTTTTGACAAAACTTTTTATTTTTGTCATAATTTTTCACAAAAGTTTCAAAATTCATTCATTCATTTGATTTGCATTTAAATTTAAATTTTAAATTTACATTTCATTTGTTTATAAAATAGTAATCATTTTAAGGTTCATTTTTGCAAACATACAAAATGTGTAATACATGGCAAATATATGGACAGCACTTCATTGGTCTATAAATTTTGTTTTTATGCAATAAATGAGCGAAAAGTGAACCAAAAGTTGTTTTTCAATGCATAAGAAGTGGTCAAACATTGGATGAAAAACTTGTTTTGCACTCAAAAAGCAATTAAACTATTATTGCGTCATAACTGTGACTGACATGAGAGCCAATCAGCGCTCACTTGTGTTTACTCTCACTTTGCATACAATTTGCAATACATTTAATGGTTGCAAAAAGCGAGCATTTGTTGCGTACATTTGGTACCTTTATATACAATATCTATAACGTTCATGAACGAGACTATAGTGACTGGTGATGCATTTCATGATGCGTTGGTTGCAGTGTTAGTGTACGTGATGTACAGTATTGAGTGTTTTGAGTGCAAAATGTCTGCCAAATGTGCGACAAATGATGCTCTCGTCTGACTGTTGGCTGAATGCGTCACAAGATATGGTGATTCGCGAGATGTAATACACAGCACAGACACCACAGACACCACAGACATCGCTGTCCACCACAACCACTGCATTACAAACACGACGAAAGTCTGATTCGTGTCAACCACTCAGCCGTCGATGACTGCATTCAAGTGACTATCAGTGTTGACAACACCAGTCAAGCCAATGACGGACTGATGACAGGATTGTCTCATCTATTGATTGACATAAGTGTTGAATTGGCTGAAGAACCCATAGATTGAATATTTTGTGTGATTGTCTCAAATGTAATGTAAATACCAAACAGTCTTTGCCATCAACTCAACAATTATTGCATATATTTGTGTTCAATGTTGTCATCAATTGATGTGAAAATATAAGTTATATTTGTTTTTGTTTTTCTCAAAACTATTGATTGGATTTAAAAGTTTTATTTTACTATTCATGTGTTTATAAGTAATAATTGGTATTAAGTTTGATATAAATGTTGCAAATGTGAGACCATTTGCCCCACAATTGTATGGAAAATATTACACGAAATATAATCACATATTTTCGTCGCTCTAACGATAAGTTTTGTCGCAAAATATTTATATATTTTATTGAATTGAATGAAAAACGCATAAAATTGTTGTAAACGTCGCGTAAAAGCGCTATTTTTGAGATAATTAGAGATATATTCATATGTTATTTGAGTGAATATATGGACATAAATATTGTATTCATTAAACAGTAAATGATGGCTAAGTTTGCGATCCATGAGCTCATTATAAGACCACAATTGAAATCAATTGTCAGTTTTGTGGACATGTCTTGGATGTGAGCACAATGTGAGACAATAGAGACATTGATAGCTAACATGTGAAGCCATAGCTATTAAACCCATTCACTGTTATTAAAACACAATCCGTTGTTAACCATGTTTTCATATATGAAACAAATTTTATTTACAAAACATTTGCATAACATGTAAATGAGTTTTCAAGCAAATACAAGCGGTTATAATAATTGGTTTGAAACAAATGTAATACAAGAACTAAACATATAATATNAATGACCGAAAGAAGCATTACTTGAGGCATAGGGCGACGGCAGGGATGAGACCCTCGGGTAGAACGAAGGCGAGTGTAAGTCAGGGTTCGGACTCATTGGTGACAATGAAGACAACGATGACAACGAATTTGGCGAAAACAGGTTAAAGAGGTGGGCATTCGTGTTGTAACTGATGGGACCCGACGGACCCAATGCTATGCCATTCATTTGATGGTAACCTACAACCGATCAATACATTAGTCAATAATCATAATATTTGTATGCAATCTGTCACTCATTTGATGGTTATTTGTGAGCAAAGTAATCCAGTCAATCTATTCATTATTTCATTATTGACTGCATGTTAGCCTTTCACTATAACTTTCATAATTTATTTATCAATTCAACAAAAATAATATTAATTAAGTAGAAGTCATTGAAGTATTACGAATAAACAACTTATAAACAGCTTATTAAGTTCAACAAATAAATTATAGCACCTCTAATAAAGTCAATAATATGTGAAAAATAAAAACATGTTATCAATAAAATTACTATCATTTGAGTTAAATATAACAAATATTTATCAAAAGTGTCTTAATGTTGACTACCGTATGACTACAGACTTAAGACCAGATTAACTGCTTATTAGTAATTGTTTAGAAACCAATGAAATACTATGAAAATAAGACATACTTTGCTGTGCAGTGAGTGACCAGAAAGAGCTGGGAGTGAGGGGTGATGTGGGCGTGAGAGCGCTGTACGGGTTGTAGTGAAACATATCAGTGGGATATGCGAGCCCTGCGGCCAGACTACTGGCCAATGGAGAGGCGAAGGGCGACGGCATGTGTCCGGCCGAGTATCGGGACATAAAGGGGTAGGCATTGATGGCTCCGTACGGACTCAACGGCGAGTACGGGAATGGCGTGGAGGGGGCGGGCGTTGCGATGCGACACCGATTGTCGTTTCCCGCACACGAGTCACCCGTCAGACTGATCGGTGTGGCCGACGAGGAATTCATCACCAATTGTCTCGACTCACAGATAATACTTATATTACTGTTTATATTATATGTTTAGTTCTTGTATTACATTTGTTTCAAACCAATTATTATAACCGCTTGTATTTGCTTGAAAACTCATTTACATGTTATGCAAATGTTTTGTAAATAAAATTTGTTTCATATATGAAAACATGGTTAACAACGGATTGTGTTTTAATAACAGTGAATGGGTTTAATAGCTATGGCTTCACATGTTAGCTATCAATGTCTCTATTGTCTCACATTGTGCTCACATCCAAGACATGTCCACAAAACTGACAATTGATTTCAATTGTGGTCTTATAATGAGCTCATGGATCGCAAACTTAGCCATCATTTACTGTTTAATGAATACAATAT
>CAJPVJ010001451.1:0-16393 GCA_905397405.1 Oppiella nova | reverse complement strand
ACGACACCAAATATGAGTTGAATTTGGTTTGGATTTCAATTAATTACACAAAAAGTTAATTAAAAAACTTAATTATGTTTTAAAAGTTTATTAAAAGTTTTAATTTACAGTTCATTTTGTGCCAAAATTTTATTATTTTTTGTTTTCATTTCAAACATTTCATTACAGTTTGCAGTCATTCAGACATTACGTCAAAATGACGCAAACTTTTTGCTCAATTTTCATGAATTTTATGATATTCACCAAAAAGCCGATCAAATAATTTGTCACAACTTTTATCAAGAATTTTGGTCTATTTTTTACAGTCATTTCGCATCATATAAAATATGTGTTTATTTGTGTAACATTTAAGTCGGCAATCAAACAATTATTTATATTATTAAAACATTTTATCAGTATAATAATAATACTGTATTATAATACTATTATTATATTATTTACATAATTCTTGCATAAGAAATGAATTCTCAGAATATTTATAAAAATAACTCATTTATTAATTTTTTATTTGGATTTATGTGCAATAAGTTTAATAACAATTTTAGACATTTAAAAATAATATATGACTAATGATCAGGGAAATATTTACGATATATTATTATTTACTGTAAAACTTCATTAGAATATGTAAAATTGTGAATATCCGGGGATAAAAAACCAGAAAAATTTTTTATCTGAAAAACAGAGGTTTACAATATAATCGAATTTCAATTATTTGTCTTTCAGATTATTTTTGAAGATGAAAACAGGGCCTAAAGTTATTTGTCCAATACTTAATTAGTATTTATGAGTATTTTTTGCTATTTATAGTGTAATGATAATAAAATTGTTCCCGATTACATACAAACATAGGTCTTATGATTTATAATTCGTTTACATTATTGTTTAAACAAAATATAATATAATTTATGTGTTAAGTCATGTAATTGTTGTAATTGTACTGAATATCATTGCCATACAAGTTATGGGGATTAGTTGTGGGGATTAATTATCACTCCTTTCCCTAATCCCGATGCAATGTTCAACAGCTTTGTTCTATAGTTTTATTTTTTATACATTAATACCCTTAACAGATGTGTAGACAATGAGGTGTTTCTCGACACATTAAGTGCTTTTTGTCTCCAAAGTCATTGAATTACAAAATTCTTTGATTATAATTATGAAGTATTCAAGTATTTTAAAGAACTTAGAAATTCAATACTTTTATATGTTGAGATATAGAATATAACATTAATATAATATATTGTAGTTATACTGTAGTACTTTATACAGTATGGTACAATGAAAAACAATAGCAAACAATGAAAATACATTATTTTCTAGACAAATAAACATGTGAAGGGTTAAAAATAATTTATTTCACAAGTCATTGTAAAAGCTTTAAGAGTATAAAAATTCATTTTTTTATATGAAATTCAAGCCTACACACAATTTATTCAAACTTTTATTACATGAAACCGATTTGTATGTTTATCATAAACATTATTTTAACTAAAAAAGTGAGAGTGAAATGAATATTGAGTGCAAAATTCCCCTTTAAATTGTTGAATGCATTCAATGACTTGCTTTCAATGATCGCTTAAACTCTTTGCCTAATAATTGTTATTATTATGAGTTTTGGAGTGAAAATCCAATTTTTCAAACACTTTATTATCCAAACAGAAGTGCTCCCTAAACATGCACTCCTTTCATACTGTAAATAATTATTATTAAGTCAATTAAGTTTGTGCTCACAAACTAGACATTTGAGTGTTTGTTTTACTCCAATCGCGAATTCATCTGATCGTTAGCTAACAACTCAAACAAATCGATAGCTTTTTTTCGGACAACTAATTGAAAAATTAGTAAAACATTATATATTTCTGTGAGTAAATCCTAAAGCGTTTGCTTGAATCCAAGGACAACATATTCTCGTCGTTGTCAACACTAATGCCAACTATTTTTTTATCATTTGTTTTTCCACTGCTTTTGCTCGCAATATATCATCAAAAACTATTACACCGTTTCGACAGTAGTTAGCGTTTCAGCGAAATATATACTCAAGACTTGTCTCTCATCTCTTGAAAAGAGTTTCTCAAAAACTAAAAGAGATTATCAATTATCCCGTGAAGACAAGTCAATATAAATTTATTTTCATTTCTAATAAAACACTTTTTGTGCGCTAAAAAGAGTCGTTGAAAACTCGTAATAATTTTTACCCTTTATTTTTCGGTTGTGTTTGAGTTTGTGTTTGATTTTGTTGGGAAACTATTGGTGAAGAATTAGTCGGAAGTGCTATTCCTTCTCATGGATGAAGAAAACATAAACTGTCAAAACAAGTTCAACTCATCCCACAGTCAAAGTCGTATGTATTTTCTTATACAGTATATGACATCCTATGCTAACCAATTGGGTGACACTTTTTGTGGTAACATTCAAATCAACTGGTGATCCCTTTCCTTAGAGCCCACCTGTTCCTCATTCTGGGATGGGGTGTACTGTTGGCCGCCGACCCCACCCAACACCACCGTTCAGATGCCATGCCGTGACATATTCGCGGTGGCCATCGAACACTTCCAACAATATTCCTCCGAAGACTACATGAAGTACTTCGCGTACCGCAAGTGTTCGGATACATCTGAGTGGGATTGGAACAGTTGGACCAATTACACCGAGTGTCTCACACTCCTGGCACTTCAGGTCAGACATGATATTAATTGTTTGTCAAATCCGTTTCCTCAATGTCTTAAAAAGGAAACAAAACTTTCAGAAAGAATACGAAAAAACTAGAAACTTCTTAAAGCCTTGAATTCATATTAAATAATGAATTTAAATGAATATAAATCTATTATCTCATCGACGATATTATATGATTATATGGCTTATGTATTGATTAGGGTTTTATAAGAAAAGTTCGTCAATATATTTTGAATATAAAGGAAAAACAATTTCACAATTATTTTAAGAATCGATTGCTCTTTCAAATGTAAATTCATTAGATCCTAATGATTAGAATTTTAGTATTCATTACATTTCCATATTTATTAAATTTTTACCTCAAACTACTTACTACTGTAGTATATATAGTATGATATAACGAATAATTATATAATTCATAGATTATTATAGGAACAGGCTGAAAATTTGTAAAAATTGCTTTTATTTCATAACAGTTTTAGTTTCAATTATAGTTACTATTTTCGGCATTCATCTGAAAATTTTGAAAATTATATTTATTTTAACATTAAATTAAAGGTTTTTCCAAAAAATAATTTTACAGTTGTTTATTAATTATAGTATTTATTTGTTTATTGATGTATAAACAATAAAAACATGTTTTGCTTGGAATTGTGTGAATTTTTAAAGCTATTGAACACTTGTATACTAATAAAGACATTGAGAATCTCACATTCATTACAAATGTGTTATATTTTTCATATGAAAGCAAATTAATTTTCAATCAAAATTCAAGATCATTGACAGACAGCCTTTAATGCCTTTTGAAAATGTTTTAGGAGTTCATTAATTCTAGAAAAAAGTATAGACTATAATATTTTTATATTAATTATCTACTCATTAATGAAATTCAATGTTTGGTTTTAATTAATTTCAATAATTTTCCAAAAATAATTTTATTGTCATATAAAAGCAAATCATTTCCAAATTTAATTAATTAATAGGTGATTATAAATAGTATTTTATTGACTGAAGATATCTATTGAGTGCGCAATCTTTGGATACAAAATGCTTTGAAATTAATTAAAAATAATTAAATAATTGCTTAAATTTATGACTCAACATTAAAAGACAGTAAGAGTTTTTTGTGCGGGAATGGCATGATATGACAGGAATTATCAGTACTTTTTTCTAAGATTAGAAATTAATTATTTATATTAATTATAAATATTCATAAATCAGAGTCTAAACAGTACTTTGTTTAGTGATATTCCCTATGAATTACTGAATCACTCGCTGTTTGTGAGAATTAAAGTAATTGTAAATAATTTAGTTATCAATTAATCACAGAATTTTGTAACAATTATATTAAAAGTACAAGTCTTTCGTAATTAATTGAATAATCACTTATTTTGGCTTTGCAATGCTTACTGTACTTTGTATATCTATTAATTAGTTTATTATTATTGTATAAATGAAAATATACCAAAAATAAAATTTTATGAAAAATATTTACAATTTCTCAATAAAAAGCAAAATGTCAAACTAATATAAAGTCTAAATTCATAGCATTTACGTAAACAACTTCACTGTTACAAACAATATAATCAATTCTTATATCATATTACGTTTAAATCTATAACTTACTTTTAACACATTTTTCGCAACATTAATTTTTCAAGTTTATACCCCAAACACAAAACTAAAAAATCCTAACCAGATTACATGGAAAAGGCATTGTGTGGCAAATTGTTTAATTGTATGTATGATTGGATTATAGGACGAGAATATATCGCGACTGTCGACCATAAAGCAAGTGCTCAACTATATTGTGCTGACCTGTTCTCTCTGTTCATTAGTGGCTCTCGTGGTCGCGCTCATCATATTTATGTGTTTCAAGTAATCTATTCATATAACTTAGCAATTACATTTCATCACCTAATCACTACTAATCGTAATGAACGCACAGATCCATACAATGCACTCGTATTCGTGTCCATAAGAACCTATGTATTGCACTACTGATGAACTGTAGTCTACTAATCATAATGTCGTCGCCCGTAGTGGTCGATAACGGATCGTTGCCGCAAATCGTGAGTAAAAGTATAGATGTATTTCATATTTAAAAATTCTTTCGACTGTTAAGAGAGTATTTGATATTGAATTGAATTGCGAGAAATTCAAAGGAAATGTTTTGTTTATGTAAAAGTCTAATAATAGTATCCATCCATCAAATGACTTAAACTTGACCTATCATTCAATGTAGTGATCATTGATTTCAAATCATTGCATTCATTCATCATTTTCTAATATTATTTACATTTAGAGCATTTAATAGTAAATAAATTAATTATAATAACAATAAATCACATAATATATTAAACACAAAAACATAATTGTTATTAAACACTGTAGCTATTCAGTACCTGTAGATCGCATAACAATTTAATGGCCCTTATTTCAAATGTAAGGCATTAGGAAAATATTATTACTCCAAAAGTTATGAAATATTTTCTCTTTTACGCTATTTTTGGGATTGATTTAAATATTTATTTAAAAGTTGTGTGTTTTGTATCTTTGCGTGAAGTCTTCAAAATATCTGTCATTCATAAGCCGCAGGACTTTATGAAAATGTAAACCCTATTCACTATTCATTTCATTTCAATGATTACTCTTTCCATATACTGTAGAAAGCTTTTAGAAGTTCATTAAGAGAGCTCTTTAGATCACAAATTGTTTTAAATATTATTTTACTAATCGTTTAAAATATTTTTATAAAACTATATTTTTCTTTAGTTATAAAATGAATAAAACCCTTATCAAAAATACAATTACATAAACTTATTTAAAACCCATTTTCAATATCAATGTTTATGCTTTGTTTATATAGTTTTTTGTAAACAACAATTTTACCCTTTTTGAAAATTCTGTGTTAAATTAATACTAAACACATTTCGCATCTCTGATTACATAATATGTCAAGTAATTTAACGATAAATTCCTAGACTATACGTCTACATAAGCCACAAAATATTCAAACTAAAAATTATCAGTAAATTCTATCATATCAATACTTTTGTTAAACAATTTGGTTGTTTCCAACTACTGTACTACTAAATTAATTTACTAACACATACTGTACTATTTACTAATTTTTACAACTCAATAAATAGTTTAACTCACTTGTCAGCTAAACACAGATACAATTTAGAATCTAGTTTAATTTTTAAAATAATCACTTCGTTCACATAAAATACAGTTTAATATGACTAGAGATTTACTCCATTATAAAAAATATGATTAGCTAACTAATTAGCCTGATATTAGAATTACTGAATTATTATAAACGGAATATTCTGTAGGACTGGCTCTGTAAATGCCTGAAAGCTATGAATATCTACTCATTAATGGCTACGATATTCTGGATGTTTATCGAAGGACTACTACTTCACACCCGTCTCTATTCATTCAAAAGCAATACCAACCCTTCGTTCATAATATACTATTTAATCGGTTGGATATTTCCAGCCCTATGTGTGTTCGTCTGGTCACTGGTATTAGAGTTCGGACTCGATTTCGAGTCTAATCAGTGTTGGCAGGGATACGGAAAAAGCAAAACCATTTTCATAGTAACCGGTCCCATGTTAGCCCTGTTGGCCATAAACACGGGTTTCCTCATCAATATAATTCGCATTCTGTTTGTGAAACTAAAACACGACAACAATAGGGATAAGTTGACCGCAAAGACCATCAAAGCTACCGCACTATTGATCCCTTTATTAGGTTTGAAATTTGATTGACAAAACACAAACCAATTATACCATAAAACTAATACTTATTACCCCAATAGGAATCCAACACTTATTATTCTGCATCAACCCGTCCACATTCAACTTATATTTGGAAAGTTTTTACATAATTATAAACGGATTAATACAATCAATACAAGGCATTACTGTCTCCATACTATACTGCTTCACTAATAATGAGGTTTGTATGAATACAGTGAGTTTGATATATTAATTATGAATCTTGTATTGAATGTGATATACAGGTGCGAACAGCGCTGAACAGCGCCTGGTCTCGACGTAAGATCAGCCACAGCTTCGGTCTCTATCACAGCAGCAAAAAGCGTCGACAGAGCAGCGCCTCATCCACTTCCGTCACTTTGGCCAACAACAAGATCTCGTGTCCCTTATTCTATAGCCCACCCGTCCAGTAGTTCACTCCACTATACCCTGTATACTATGTATAGATTACAGTATGAACCGATACAACCCTTTCCATGTGACTCTCAATCGTAAATCCAATCTCACATTTCATAGACACAATTTAGGCCATGAATTCTGTGATAGTAATTATTTATGGGAAACTGTATGGCATAATTGAATGAACAAAAAAATATATATATGACCCGTACAATTATTTTGGTGACACAGCATACTTTGAAATTACTTCGCGATGAGAAACGCTAACTTTTATCATAAGAATTCTTATTAAAACATTTAAATTATTAATTAAATCATAAATACATATCTAAGTGCAAGAATATATCACACCATTTGTGTACCGGAAGAATGTAAATCAAAATTAGACTTAATGTTGAGATACTCTAATAATATTTTATAACTCATTTACTCTTACTATTGAAACATAATATTAAATACAAGTTTTCCAATCAAAATGTTGGCATTATATTCACATGTTTAGTCTTCGCATGTAATTTCATTAATGTTTATTTAAAATCTATTTAATTTCTTTTATAAATAAATTACTTTTGGTTTAAAATTAATTGTACCCTTTCCCTCTCTACATTTGTGGGTAACGCCTAATTAGTTAGAGATATTAGAGTTACAGTAACTCCAATAAAATGCTTCATAAAATAAAAAGATGATAAACACTTAATAAATACTTTATACAATTAAAGTGAAAACAGATTTGGAAATTAAAAACTTATTTTAATACTGTATTTAAATTCATAGTATTTGCAAAATTGGTTCTCAATTACCCATAAAGTAAGAAAATATCAAAATTAGCAGAAATTTAATATTTATGCCAGAAATAAATTTCCGATCAAAAAAAGTTTATTAAACTTGTGTTTCACATCTGGTTTTACTTATCATTTGAAAGAATTTGTTCAATTATAAAACTTTTTATGAATTGCATTTATAGAGAGCATGTTATAGCGTATGTGACACTCAATTATGAGCCTTATTACAGGCTAATGAAGCGATGATTAGATTTGGTTCAAAATTGTCGCTTCTTTTTGCTTATCTCCACAATAGATAATCAATTCAAATGAGTTTCACTCAAAAAATGTATCACTTTCTTGACTCCAGTTTGACATTTACATTCATTAGCGTCCGTACATTACGTTACCAATAACACAGAGGTATACAATAAGGGGATATACTGTAATACACGGTTATTGTTTACGTTTATTACAAAACGTGTGTACATTGACATGAGGGGCAAATACTACACAAATAAATAGTAACATAATATATGAGTGTCTGAATGTGCTATCATATCAAAACAATAGACAATCTCATGATTCAAATGAAATAGCATTTAAAGAGTGTTTCAAATCAATTGAATAACACATTTGGTGTGTGTTTAGTGTACAACACGTTTGCAGCCAACACTTCATTTCACCACAAACTGTGTCCACAACACTGTCACCGCTGCGGCAGACAATGGCAGATCTGAAGACATATAAATTCACGGTTGAGATGACGTGCGAGGGATGTGTGAACGCCGTGAAGAGGTGTCTGACGAAGGCGTTTGGCGATAGGCTGTCGTCGGTGGACACGGATCTGAGCAGCAAATCGGTGGTTGTGGTGATCGACAACTCCGCTCATCACTACTCCCACGACGACGTGTTTGAGGCCATCAAGAAGTGCGGCAAAGAGGTCCACAAAGTGGACTAAATATCGTAGACTTTATTGTATTTACACTTTGAATTGAAACTCCCATTAATACTATAATTATATTTAATTGTCAAACACTTTATGATATCTTTAATTATAATTTATTTTATATCCAACTAATTATTATTAGTTAACATTTGAGTCAAATGTGAGATAACGAAGTAATTATCAAATTTCATGAAAGGGTTTGTTTCAAACAAACTACAAGTGATTGTATTTTTGCAAATATCTTATGTTTTATATTTATTTTTAATAAATTTCAAATTTAATTTATAGTTACAGTCAAATAATTATTTCAAGTTTTAATTTTCAATTAAATTATCTTATAATAATCATGATTTTTAAGTTTATCATTTCATATCATGTTTGAACATTTATTATATAATTACTGTATTGAAAAAAAATTGCAAAACTTTTCACTCAATATTCAAAAGCGTATTTAAATTCACGTAATTATATCCAAGAATAATAGCATTAGATTTCGTTTTTGGGTGCCGTCTCATTCTGCACCGGTATCTCTTTGGGTTGAGGTATGAGTGACTCCGCAGCCATAGTGATGGGAACATTACGTTCGCCTTCCTTGAGCTCCGGCTGTTTTTTCGGCGCCTTTCGAGTAAAATATTAATGATTTATTTAATTTAGAAACAATAATTAACTTATAAATGAATAAACCAATGGTTGTGCGACATGTAAGGGCACACAGACCTGAACAGTGAGTATGCCTTCGGGACTGAGTGATGAGGTGACGGCCAGGGGGTCGACATCTGCGGGCAATAAATACTTTCTCGAGAATTGTCTCGAAATGAAGCCAAAGTCGTCGGCGCGGTCTTCGTGTTTGGCGGTGACAACGATGCTGTTGTCCACTGTCTTGACAGTGATTTCTTCGGGCGTGAAGTGCGACACATCGACCATCACTTGAAATTTGTCCGATTGGACCAACTCTTGCGACTGCGGGACAACACTTCGCACACCCGGACTCACGCCTCCACTCAATTGGCGACTAATTTAGATAATAATTGTGAATATTATTTGATTAGTGAGTCAATCGATAGGAACCTGAATGGTCTTCGGCGGACATAATAGCTGGGAGTGACGGCCATCGGCGCGAAGAAGTCATCGTCAGTGAGTGTGGAGCCGAAGTGGGACTCGAAGATGCGGTTTGTGTCCCAATCCAACCACCGATCCGGTCGATTGAAGAACGGCATAATATTTCGTGACATTCCTATTGATTCGCAATTTGCTGTCTACTTATATCTTGACGGGATTTTTAACACTTTTGTAATCCTTATTATCCTTTTATAGAGAGTTATGTCATTCAAGACACTAAAAGATGAGCTAAACTTTGCAATAAAATTCAACTAATCCAAGGGCTAAACCGGGGGTAAATCCATGTTTAAAAAGTAGTTATAAAACAATTTATATAAAATATTCAATTGAAAATTCAAACATTAGCATATAAATTTAATTCCTGTATTACTTTCATTTTTAATCGGGTTTAACTAATATTGCATTTGATTGACATAAAAATATTTATTAAATTAATGCAAAGGGGTTTAGAAAAAGTGCCCACACTTTGGCCTAAACTTAGGCATCACTTAACTTATGCGCTGTTTTGCAGAATATTTTTGTAAATAATAATTTGTTTCTCAAAGTTCTCAAAATAGACTTAACAGACAGTGACCCAAATCACTGCAAAATATATTATCCCAATGATTAGTTTTTAGATATAGTGTAAAAAGTGAAGTCTATCAGTTTTATTAATACTTCTTCAAAAATATTTTAAATTTACATTTATTTACAACAAAATCTATAATTAGTTGACATAAAGTTCTTAAATATAAAATATTTGTATAAATTTTTGTTGTAATAAGAAGTTTAAGCGATTATATACAGCGAATTAAATACCTGACTAAACTGTATTCAAACTAGTTTGTGATGTGTATTGTAATGTATGTTTGTTATCATTATGTTTTTAATTATACATTCACATTTTGTGAATATAGTTAATTTAAATATAAAACCAAAAAAATAAAATGATTTAATCGATTCATTTAAATACAGAGACTCTCATGTCTCCGAAATCCATGTTAATGTAAAATATGGACGATTTTCGGTGATTGTCGACAGACATCATATTCTTATGGCCCACCACTGAGTGCCAGTGCGGGCCATACCTATCATTGATCACTTCACTCAACTGATCGCTTAACTCAACCATAGATTTGGCATTTCTTACTACTTTTGTCGACAACTTCTGTATTTCTTGCTTCATATCAGTGCTCATTAATGAGTCGATAATTTTTGGCGACAACTTCTGCGCCGCTTTCATCAGATTACTGGATCTCTCGATGAATTCGTTGCCATTCATGGAGCCGAACACAGACACCAATACATCGTTATTATTGAACATATTATTGACACCCAATTGCATGACAACAGATCCGGGGATTTTGTTGAGAGACTGATCCATGAATGGAGTCGAAGACAGGATAACATTACTTCTTAGGCCTAACTCTCGCTCCAATTCCTTACGAATACAGTCCACCAAATCGGACGACTTATTCGTGTTTTGTATGATATCTGTCACTATCTCTACGGCTTTGTCACGCTCTTCACCACTCAATCCTTTCAATTTAATTCAGACATTTGATTATTAAAATTGATATTCAAGTGGTATTATATTATAATTTATAATCTTTTTATTTATTAATTAACTCAGTTTTAAGTTAAATTTAATTTTCATAAAGTAATTCTAAGAATGCATTCTACAGTACATTGTATATAATTGACATTTAATTTATATTATCTTCAGTAATAGCTTAGTTTTGTTAGAAACTATTTTAGATAAAATTAAAAGTTGTTTCAAAAATAAAACAACTTAAAGGCTTGTAGACAGTAAGATTTTATTAGACATTTGATAATTTAATCTTAACAAAATACTATTAATAAAGATATTATAATGTAGTACTGTATAATTTACATTATTCTTGTATGAGATTGATATAGTTTTATCAAAATATAGGCACGAATTAATTAATTTCTAATCAAATCACAAGTCAGTGTATAAAATGAAACATATAAGGAATACAATAATAATATTAAACCAAGTTAATAATAATAACAACAACATTTTTAATAGGAACACTGTACGGTAGACTATTTCCTTTTGATTATTTAAAACCTATCTATCATTAACTATTTGAAAAGTATTTATTATTAATTCTAATACAATAATTACATTATTGGTTTCATATTAAATCTCCTTTATACAACTTGTGCTAATGGATAAATAATTTATATTTCATGTCATAAACAAATTAATTTTATTAATAGATTGTATGATTAAGTAATTGTAAACTATATTAAATAGTCAATTCTCATGTAAACTATTATTATTCAAATCAAATGATAAGTGTCTTTCAATACAATAAACATTTAAAGTTTGTTTATAAATGAAGTTAACATTCAGATTCAAGCGATAAACTTTCAGTTTCTTTATTGATATCAGTAAACGTCTCGTAAAAACATTTGAATGAATTAATTAAAAGATAGGTTAAATTATATCTGCAAATGTGACCGACTTTTATTGAGATGAGACTTAATTTCACAATTAATCAAATTCAGTCACACAATTCATATGCACTGAACTCTTATATAATTTGGTGAAAGTTTTTAATATAAAAATTGTTACATTTTATATTTCCTTTTAATGGGTCACCAATTAATTACTCACAAACAAAAGTATTATAAGAAATCGATCCATTTATTGGAAATAATTTAAAAATTTAAATTGTAGATCTTATTTTAGAAATTATTTTAAAATTCATATAAATCTATTTACATGTATTAGCAATTCATTAATATATTTGCATTTTATTTTTAATATTAAACTTCCTTTAAGTTTAAAATAAAACTTTTTTGAATAAATAAACAAAAATCACTAAAAGTGTTAAAATTACATACCATTAGAGAAATTGATGGTAGGCTTCGACGGGACAGTTGTCTGTTTAGCGCTTTTCTTCGAGAGTTTATTTTTAGGTAACTTTTGTTTCGAAGACAACACCGACTTCTTGATAGCCTTTTGACTTTTAATCAATTTCTTGGGCGTTGTGTTGGACAGTAAACCCCTGGTTGTGGTCGCGTTAATCAACTTCTCTGCCGAAGAGTTTCTTTTCTTAACCTTTTGGGTGGAATTCAACTTCTTTTTAGACTTCTCTTTGCTTTCGACACACAAAACACAAAACAAAACTACAATTACTATAATAAACAAACTCTTGCTATTGAACCACATTTTTGAAACAGAGTTTTTATATTTAGTTACATATATCTTACGAACAAAATATAATTAAATAATGAATTAAGACATTGAGTATTGAGTTGATGGCGAGGCTGTTGTACTCTCGTTGACGCCGATTCAGGACTGACTGACTGTTTTACTCTCACTTTACTTTCACAGTTAGACTACGAGTGCGAAAAATACAGTCCTATTCACAGGAGTCAGTCGTCTTTCCCGTTAGCCGTTATGATAGCCTTCGGGTGTTTCTAAAGTTAGCCCACAAATGGATTGAAAGTACTTTTTGTGTGTTTCTTGTGACTCGTTTTACATGATTTGAAACGTCTATTGAATGTACGGCTTAAATGAATTGAATAAAAACTAAAATATTACGAAAATTGTTTTTTGGGTCACAATTGGGAAACTAGTTTTTTGCTCTTTCATCGACTCTTTTACACTCATCTCTCAATATAAATCTATATTAATCTCTCATTACATAACATTTTGTATACAATTCATAATTTTTATTTATTGTAGATATTTGTGAACATAATTCAGCAGTATTTGTGCTGTACAGTACTTTTATTTAGTCGATAGATAATTGTCAGTCAAAAGTTTGACGAGTAATGTTAAGAAATTAAATATTTATCTGTTTGCTTGACACATATTTTGATAACTAAATAAAAGTACAATTTTGTCCGACAATATAGTCTTGTGGTCACTGACAAGAGTGAATTTAATTTAAAACTTAAAATATTTTTCAACAACTCCTTTATATTCTGTGAGAAATTAATTTCCTTTACAATTTTGAAAAGATTATAAAAATACACACAAAAAGTAAACAATTTTATAGTTTTATTTTATTCATTTCCAAATTCTTGTAGTTGTTTAGCAATAATAATGTTCTATAAAAGAGACTAATCTTTCTATAATAAAATAATATATTTGTTGTATTCTTAGCCATAATAAAAATTTCATCCTTATTTAGAAAGTAATTTATTTTTAATAATCTCTTTTTGAAAGTGGTTTTGATGTTTAAAAATTCAAAACTTCTTTTTATTAAATATAATTTACAATACAATATGATTTATAATTAAAATATCATTCATTGTATGTTATAATGATTATTGAATATTATTAACATTATAATATAATAAATTTTATAAAATTACATAAATTGCTTATAATCGGCAAGATTAATGACCCAAAACTTTTAGAAATTCAAATAATTGCTTAATTTTTCGGTCAAATTATTGAAATCAATTGTAAATTAAATAAATATAAGACACATATTGAATAAAACAATTAAATTATATACTTTTCAGGAATTAAGTGAATTATTAAATTTTATGCTGATTAAACTTTTTGTTATTTAATCCATTATAAAAACTATTCAACGATTGTGTAATATTTTTTGTTACAACTTTTGTTAATTATTTATTTGTAAATTTACAATAAAAAGGATTATTTAATAAGTGTGGATGGTAAATCACCACTGGGATCAATTGGTATTGCCTCTAACAACTTTTATCAAACAAATCTTGACTATTGCTTAATTTAACACACATTAAACTCCTTGTATTTTAAGACTTAATTATACAATATTAAATTTTTTGTATAATTTAAAATCAATCACTATTATAATTTATATTATCGTAACAGTAATACTGTAGACTTCTGGCCATAAGTTTATAAATAACATTATTTTTATTTTTATTTTAAAATTAAAAATACTAAATCAAGTTTATTGATTGAATAAAATCTAAATTCATTTTCTTAATAAAACTACTGTATATTTTTATACAGTACTAACAAATAAATTAATACAGAGTAATAACAAATTAGTTTATTTTCACATTTTAACAAATTATTATATTAGTTTCTTAAATTAATTTATATTTTTCAATTAAATTTTACATTGGTTATTATTCAATAATCAATAGTAAATTCTAATTCTTATAATTCGTAAATATTGGATTTTATATTTTATAAAATAACTAAATTTTTAATGAAGAATATAAGCGATTCTTAATAAATTATTGTTACTGAAGTGGACTACTACTGTATATGGTATTAATAATGGACGAGTAAAACAATATCATAATATACGATATTATAATAGTGATTAAAAAGTTGTCTTAAAGTGGGACCGGAAGTAAATGTAATGATTCATTTAGTTATGTCTATCCATAAGTAATCCATAAGTTATTAAATAGGCTTTTCGCTCTAATATTTAACTTTTCATTCATTGTACACAACTACAGGAAATGAGTGTAAGATACTGTAGTTTTAGTTGTAAAATCACGTGTAATGTGAATCCTTTGAGAAAACTTTTATTTAAACTTTGAAAGCATTTGATTTTCACAAGCATTGAGAATAAGTCACACTTTTGTTCAATTATTTTAGGTTTACTGTTAAGAGTCTTAACTTAAGACTAACAGTAAATGATTTTTAAATGATTTTTATTTATATTTGATTAACTTATCATAATTAAAGTAATCATGTTTTTAATTAAAGTATTAGTCTTAGCGATGAATGCATTGATAGTTGTATCACAACTTTGCCCAACAAATGACTTAAATAATTATGTTTTAAATGAAGAGATCACTCGAGACTCAGAAACCAATTCAAATGACCCGTCATTTGATAACACGGTTTGGTTTATATCCAATGGATATAAACATTCAGACAATTGGCAAAACTATCACAAAAATATCAATAAAAATGCTGTCAATAAGAGACATAAGAGACAAACTGTGGGCAAAAGAAATGGCATTAAAATAAGCCATAAGTCCATCACTTCAAAGACAATTCAAACAACTACTGAAAAACCCTCAAACCTTCTCGAGAGAGATATCTATTGCCTAATCTTCAGACTAGATCTGGTGATTGGCATCAACTACTGGGACATCGATAACAGGCTCAGAGAAGCCAGGATACGGTTCCCGCACAACACCACTGTTTCACACTCTAAGACAGTGTGTAAGACATTACTCAATGAAATGTCTTTCGGATTCAGTGGAATCACTCTAAAACTACTTCTGACGGCCTATAAGCGCAACAACGACCAACTGTTGGAGATTCAACTCTTACTCAATCCATACGCCATGAAACAGATACCAGAACTCAAAGACTTTCACCGATTTGATGACCGGCGAAGAGGTTTCCCTGACTTTGATCCCTGCTTTCGGTTGGCAGTCTTCTCGCGAAGTCGTGCCCTTTGGTGTCCACTAAAGCAGATGTTTGAGTACCTCAATGATGACAGGGAAGTGTCGGTGTATCTGGAGATCCAGGAGTTATATGTCGAGTCATTTCGCGCTTCCAATACAACGGATCCAATGAATCTCGTGGAGGATTGCAGAACACAAGTGTCTCATCAGTTGCCACATCTGTCGCGTCGAGTGGTGGCCAAGAAGTTGCCGAAGAAGGAGAAGTTGACGTCGAAGTACGTGTCCATCAGAGACGGCGATGTCCTCATGTATGTCTTCATCTCAATCTCGTGTTTGTTATTTATATTTGCAATCATTTCTGTATT
>CAJPVJ010001450.1:0-13087 GCA_905397405.1 Oppiella nova | reverse complement strand
TTGCACTGTACAAATGATTTTTAATGACAATAATGCATTAAATATGAAAACAACAGCTATTTATCATGAATATAAAAGCGATCATTTACTTAGCGATTTAGTTTTATCACATAATTGTTTATCAGCCATAAAAATATTCCCTGCTCATTGTGTAACAAATCTTATTAGTCAGTGGTATTGCACACAAATTGCTACTGTTTATATATTTTAAAAATTATTCTAATGTGAAAATCGCATAGAAAATTTATTAGTTATAAACAAAATATACTATAATATTGAATAGTATCTAAAAATAAATATTTATCAAGATGAAACAGAATGTGAACAAAATATGCGAGATTTGTAGCGATAAAGGAATCGGTATATAATTTTTATTGTAAACCATGAAGAAATTATAATTATAATTTATGGTGATGTGGTTTAGGGCGACATTTCGGTGCCATTACGTGTGAATCGTGTAAAATATTCTTCAAGAGGAATGCCAACAAAGATCAGGTGATTATATTTGACACAAAGGGTTAATTAGAAAATATTTTGTTATTAATGTATAACTGTTTAAATTACCATTGAATAGGTAGTGAATTGCATTTCCGATGGAAAGTGTCAAATAAATCCGTTCACTAGAAAGTTGTGCACAAAATGTAGACTTCATAAGTGTTTTAATATGGGTATGAGAAAGGTGAGTTAATTGTGAACTCTATTTTATTAATTAAATTAACAAAATAATGTCTGTATTAACAGGAATTGATACAAAACGATAGGGAAAAGGAGGAAATGAGACAATTAGTTGAAGAAAATAGACGCAAACGAAAGCTATTAAATAAAAGTCAAAACACATCCTCAGAAGCAAATGAGTCCTCAAAACCAGCATCAATTGAGTCGACCATATCTAGTGATTGTATTGACTTTTTCATGAGTCAAATAATAGGATGTGTTTTGGATGTAAACGAAAGGGAACTGAGGGAACAGATCATGGAAATCGAGAATTATGTGAATAATGAAGACTTGGATCAAAATATTGAGACAATGAGTGCCAGACAACTGTTAGAGGATATCAACCAAAAGTCACAACAAATGGCTGTCATTCCTATGTTTAAGGAACTCACAGATTATAACGGTTTTAAACAATTGGAAATCAATAGGATTGCCGAGTTGTTGGGGTCGTCCCAGATATTTGACTACCCGTCCAGTAAGAACTTAATTAAAATGATGAACATAACAGATTACGCGAGAATTTCTACGAAAAAATGTGAAAACTTTATTAAAGAAGTGCTAATTTATAACAAAGGGTTGACGGGATTCACGAGTTTATGTCGTGAGGATCAGTACACACTATTTAAGTACGGGTGCCCTGAGTTGGTGTTTATTAGAAATCTTTGGTATTATAACTATGATGGCAAATATTTTAGTTTATATGTGGTAAATATTAAAATGAACTTATTTTGTAATACCCTTAAACAAAATATCTCATTATTAGGATAATGACACTTCAATTATAGTTGGTTTTCATTTATTTAAAGACGTGATAACCAAATATTATTTGCCATTAAAAGAATTATATGAGAAATATTTAGATCAATTTATACCCCTATGGAATCGGGATCGTGTTATGTTGGAATTAGTATGTTCATATTTAAGTAGTAATAATATTAGTAATTTAAACTTATAAAATAACTTAATATTATTTATAGCTAACAGCAATTGCATTGTTTAACCCGAATCGACCCAATCTTAAGCATAGACATAGTATTAGGTAAGCTATTATAATATCAATTGTAGGTATTATAAATCTTATTTATCTTTTTCTATAATAGACTGGAACAACAATTGTATATTTATTTACTCCAAAGATATTTACTATTGAAGTGTCGATCGGATTGTGATTCTCAGGAAAGGTTGTGTCAACTAATGAACACTTTCGCCGATATCTACAAAATAACTGAATTACAAAAAGCAGCAGAAATTGATGAAATTAAAAGATATGGACCACTAATGAGTGAGATATATGATCTACCAGGATCCGAGTAGAATTTAATTTATATACAGGTATAAATAATCAATTTAGTTAAAAACATTCACATCATAAATAATTACAATTTATTTTGATCAATCATTTTGGTAAATTAATAAAATAAAAAATATTTTTATTTTAATATACAGAAAATATCTAGTTTTTATTATAGGTAAAAGAATTTTTAAAAACTTTTCAGGTTTGTATCAATTTAAATCAAATTATTTCATTGTGTTTATAATTATTTAAATCATTCAAATTGTTCAAAAAATCAATTTCACAATTAACAATTTATTTTAAATATAGTTATTTATATTCCATGGCTATACTGATGCAATTATTGTATAAATGTTGTGGTATGGTATTTGTTTTTGGTTACTGATCAAATAAATGCAAACAATCGCTTAGTGAACTTATCTACCAGATCAGTCTAAACTGGTGCATTATAAACACATTATACAACATATTTCATTAGCCATTAGAATTAAACATAAATTTCTATTATTAATAAATTGTGATTATTTTTCATTGAAACCATTAAAAATTAAATTGCTAAAATTTACGTTTTGTTGTCAAATAATTTGAATTAAAAATCTTTCCTGTATTTTATGTTTGAAGGAAAAGTATAAATTCAAAGTATAATACATAGTAACTTAATAGACTATTAGTAAGTGTATCATATATTTTGTAATCATATACAGGTATTGTGCAACATTTAATGGTTTCCACAGAAATATTTTGACAGCAAATTCAAATATTATTAACTATTATGAAAGACAATATGAATAAAATTTGCGAGATTTGTAGCGATAAAGCATTGGGTAAATAATTTTTAAAATGAATTATTCTTACAAATGAATTATTTTCTTTCAAAAATTTTAGATGCACCCAACAACTCGGTCATTTTATTAGTTTCCAATTCATTCAAACCGTTATAATCTGTGAGCTCTTTAAACATAGGAATGACAGCCATTTGTCGTGACTTTTGGTTTATATCTTCTAACAGTTGTCTGGCACTCAATGTCTCAATATTTGGATCCAAATCTTCATTATTCACATAATTCTCGATTTCCATTATCTGTTCCCTCAGTTCCCTTTCGTTTACATCCAAAACACATCCTATTATATCATTGAAGAAGGAGTCACTGACACCACAATCACTGGATATGGTCGACACCATTGATGATGGATTTGATGACTCATTTGATTCTGGGTATGAATTCTGGCTTATATTCAATTGCTTTCGTTTACGTCTATTCTCTTCCACTAATTGTCTCCTTTCCTCCCTTTCCTCATGACTTCGTATGAATTCCTGTCAATACAGACAAACAATTTAATTTAGAAATAAACGGGACTTCTTTCAATAACTCACCCTTCTCATTCCCACAGCAAAACATTTATTAAGCCTGCATTTTGTGCACAACTTTCTAGTGTAAAGATTTATTTTGCAATTTCCATACGAAGTGCACTCCAATAGCTATACACAATAGTTAGTGAAAATTATAACAAATAAATTTATACCCAAATTAATATCACCTGATTTTTGTTGCCATTCCTCCTGAAGAATATTTTACACGATTCGCAAGTAATGGCACCGAAATGTCGCCCTAAAGGCATCACATTTTTATGCAATTAAAACGTTTATTTGAGCTAATTTTAAAATTATTTAATTTTATTAATCATTACGTACCGATCCCTTTATCGCCACAAACCTCACAGATTTTGTACACTTTCTGTTTCATTGTTATGAATATTATTTGTTTATTGAGTATATTTTGAACATCAAACTAAACTCAACCAATACGATTTTAAAATATTCATTTAAAAATAAATTACTTTTAAAGTTATAAATTATATAATTAGTATTATTTATGTGTAATTTCAATGATTAATGAAATGTTCGGCACAATGAGTTCTGAATACATTTTTTAAAATGATGATGAACACTTTTAATTTATTTGGCATAGCTCACTGAGCGATTGATTGCATTGTTATCAGAAATCAATAACAATTTAGTACAATATTATGATAAGACCTGATATCACCTGTATAGCCATGACTTCTTGGTATAGTAATATTGCAAACCTCTATTAAAACCCTTAATTAATAATTAGATTTGAAACTTTGCAGCATATTTATAATAAGTTGCATACTATAATTTAGTAATTGTATATAAGGTTGATATAATATTTTTAAATAAATTAATATTAGTCATTTACAAACCTATTATATCATATCAGAATATAATAGCATACACTGTATGCCATACAGTATAAATTTTAATTAATCATTGAATAATGTATTTAAAATAATGAGTTTATTTATCATATACAAATTATATACATAATATTTAAAATAATGAATAGCTAATTAACTAAAATGTAATTTCTTACCCGTAATTAAAATTTATTTATTAAATGTTAGATGTTATTCTGTTGGAATATCATAAATTTCCCTGATTAATGGTCCGGTATATTTTAAATATCTTTTAATATCCTCATAACCAACAGATTTTTGTAATTCAAGCATTTTGTAGATATCGGCGAAAGTGTTCATTAGTTGACATAACCTTTCCTGAGAATCACAATCCGATCGACACTTCAATAGTAAATATCTTTGGAGTAAATAAATATACAATTGCTGTTCCAGTCTATTATAAGGTTTATAATAAAATTAAAATTAAAATCAAAAATCCCATATTTATGTTAATAATCATCTTATTGGTTGCAAATATACACTAAAAGCAATATTAAAAGTGCAAGAAGTATTTATTTAACAAAATAATTTAATAATCATTTATCGGTCATTTTAAACTAAGCATACTATTTGCAGTCAATAACTATTTATTATTATTAGTATTATTATTATATAAAAATATAATATAACTAATAATTATTAGTTACCTAATATTATGTCTATGTTTAAGATTGGGTCGATTCGGGTTGAACAGTGCGATTGCGTTTATCTGTAATATTTTAACGTAATTATTAAATCATGGTGTTTACTATACAATAATCACATACTAATTCCAATATGACACGGTCCTTTTTCCAATAGGGCATAAATTTGCATATAAAATCATCAAATAGTTGTTTGAATACTGAATAATATTTATATTCCGATGATATTTCATCGCTAAATATATCAAAATTAATTATATATGTCGTGTCGTTATCCTAAACAAAGGTATAAAATAAATGTCAACGAGTTTATAAATACCATATTGATATGATTGTTATTAATTACATACAATATACACTGTAAAATTCCTGTCATCCTGGTTATAAAACATAAGGCACCTAAGCATAAAAAGCTCCGAGCACCCGTGTTTGAACAAGGTATACTGGTCCTCAGGACATACACTCGTGAACGCACTCAACATTTTGCTATAATTTAGGGCTTCTTTGACACTCTCTTCAGTTCTTTGAGAATAACTTCTCAAATACTCGTCAAAATTAAATTTGTCCGTCAGTTTGATTATGTTTTTACTGGTCGGGTAGTCAAATAACTTGGAGGCGCCCAATAGCTCCCCAATCTTATTGGCCTCCAATTCATTCAAACCGTTATAATCCGTGAGTTCTTTGAACAGAGGAATGACAGCTATTTGTTGCGATCTCTCATTGATGTCTTGCAACATAAGTCTATCACTCAATGTCTCAATACTTTGATCCGAGTCTTCATTGTTGACATAATCTTCAATTTCCATAATCTGTGCGCTCAGGTCCTCATCGCTTACATCCAAAACACATGCGGTTATATCACCTAAGAAGTCACTGTCACTATACCAAGATATGGTCGACTCATTTGATGGAGGATTTGAGGATTTATTTGATAAAGAATTTGATGGCAAATCTGATTCTTGAGATGATTTTTGACATTCAGTTAATTGTTTTCGTTTACGTCTATTATCTTCCACTAATTGTCTCCTTTCCTCCCTTTCCTTATCCGTTAATATGAATTCCTATCAATACATGAAAATATATTTAGTAAAGTATACTTATGTAGTGTTCAACAATAACTTACTTTTTTCATACCCATAGCCAAACACTTATTAAGTCTACATTTTTGACACAACTTTCTAGTGTTTGCATTTATTTTGCACTTTCCATCCGAAGGGCACTCCAATAGCTATGGACAGAAATTTTCAGCAATTATAGCCAATTATTCCCTAATTATGATACAATAAGATTTGATTCACTTTTCTATTACCTTATCTTTGTTGGCATTCCTCCTGAAGAATGCTTTACACGATTCACAGGTAATGGCACCGAAATGTCGGCCTAAAAGTTGATCATAATTTGTAGTCACAATTATAAAACACACACACAATTATTTATAACTTTTCAAGATTAATTATATTTTAAATATTTATTTACCGATTCCTTTATCACTGCAAATCTCGCAAATTTTGTCCACTTTTTCTTTCATTTCAATGAATATTATATGAATTTATTTTGACGAATATATTTCGTAACTACCATTTAAATTGACATAATGTTACACAATATACTTTATAAACACCAACAATAGTATGATAAATCAGTATATTTTATGTGATAATACTACTGTATATTCATTCAAACACAATACAGGAAAATATTACTTTACAAAATTTATTTATGATGCTATACTGTATAACTTAAAAATATTATGAATAAACTTTTATTTTTAATTTCATCAGAAAATACTTTTAAAAATATATAAATAGTAGGAATTAATGTAATATTCCAATAACTGATGAAATATGCTTTATAATGGTATAATGGGCTGGAAATGTAGTATTTTTAGAGTTGATAAACAACTTTTCTGTTGATAACAACTCCCTTAAGCGATTGATTGCGTTTTTTATCAGCAATTTTGATTATCAAAAGCAATTACCACAACATTTAGCTATATAATTCAGTTTGTATTTTTAGACTTGATAAACAACTTTTCTATTGATAACAACTCCCTTAAACGATTGATTGCGTTTTTTATCAGCAATTTTGATTATCAAAAGCAATTACCACAACATTTAGCTATATAATTCAGTTACACTGGTATAAACATGACATCTAGTTAAATAAATATTGTCTAATTTTATTAAAATTAATAATTTGTATTAAAACTTTCTAAGTTTGTAATTCTTATTATGATATTAGAATATTGTATGATGGCAGAGATTTTTGTTGTTTAAATAAATTTTCACACATATATATGGAATTTAATTCATATAAATTAGTATTAATAATAATTGAAGGACACGTATTTCCAATATAAATTTATATATATTGTCATTTTAAGATTACCGTATTTGACACATAACTAATAATAAATACTGGTACATTTATTTCAAATTCAGTATTAATGTAAATAGTTTAACTATTTAAACAACTTACCGGTAACTTGATTAATAAAATATTAATTTGATTAATTGCAAAATTAATAATTTGTAGTAAACAAAGTTTTAGTAAAAAATGATATGTAAAAATATTATTATTAATGAATAATTTTAATACAAAATGTTTATATAATTCCATATTATCGGGTAATGTTACTTTATTTGTATGTCGTAAATCTCCCTGATCAGTGGTCCAGTATATTGTTGATAATCTTTAAAGTCCTCATTACTAATAGATTTTTGTAATTCATTTATTTTACAGATATCGGCGAAAGTGTTCATTAGTTTACATAACCTTTCTTTTGAATCACAATCGGATCGACACTTCAATAGTAGATATCTTTGCAGTAAATAAATATACAATTGCTGTTCCAGTCTATCACCATATAAATTGAAAACATAGTTATAAGAAATTAATTATAGAAATTATAAAATATATTACTAGTATCACACAAGATTGACTTCAAATCAATTATTTAATCTATTATGATAACATGAGATTATAAACTGGAATTAATTCTATCACATACCATTTGGTAATTCATTTTACTTTACAAACCCTTTCTCATATTCCCTCATACATACACACATTTGCAGTCAATATCAAGTGACTATTTGGTGCAGGTACAATTACCTAACATTATATCTGTGTTTAAGACCGGGTCGATTTGGGTTGAATAGTGTGATCGCATTAATCTAAGCAATTAACTTAATTATAATTATGTTTTGTATAACTTATTATGTACTAACTAAAATAATTGTCATACCAATTCCATAATGATACGATCCTTGTTCCAACATGGTAAAAATTTCTCTATATATTCCTCGAATAACTTTTGAAATTTATTTGCAATCTATAATCGTGCTTTTATTATTCAATATCAGATGTTTTTGTATGAATTTTATACCGATTCGTTGATTTTATATACTAAAAGTGGGATTGGGTAGAATAAAGGATAAGATATTTTTATGACACTATTATTTATCAATATTTATTTTAGGTTATAAAACTATATATCATCCTAAAACCGTTTACCGATATGTTGGGGGGGTTTTTAGCATACTATACCACATATGAAAGTTCATACTTTCCTCTTCAGAATTGCTATGTTAAGTTTTTACCTATCTCCTTTTGCTCATCGGGAAACTCTACTCTGCAAGAGTGTCTATTAAAATAATATTTTTAAATAGAACAAAAAAGTGATCAATGTGGATTTTAAATTCCCATACATTACTGTTATAAACCCACTTTACAATAATATTCCATCTCATTTAGTTTTTGAGATATAAGCCCGCAAACATGGTACCTAATGCTGCAACACGCTGTACATTTGGGTCAATTTTACTATCGTACGTACTATCCGTAATACGTTTAACCACAAATTGAGCATTGTGAATTATGTTTTGTAATAACATTCCTACGCCTAATCGTTGTAATATTGTAGAGCTTCCGTATATTTCGTAGTATATGGGTAAAAATGTATATAGCTCATTCATGGTTTCATTGACACCCATTGCTATTAGCCAATCATGAGCGGTTTAGGTTCATCGTAATTAAGCTCGCAATATAATTGATCGTATAGCAAGAACAATTTAAAAACAAATATATACATCCGTTTCAGACATTTTACGATTATTTAGATTTCCAAGTGCAAATAAAATTATTGAAAATTGACAATGCTTACTCATTTTAATTGTTTTTAAATAAAAACAATTATCATTTGCCTATTACGAAATTTTAATATATTGCATAATAATTACAATGCTGTTGCAAATATAAAAATAAAATAACTCAAATATAAAGGTCACATTTTATTATTGGAATTTACAATTTAAATATATATTTTATATATTTTACCTATATATTTAAAAAACAATCAATTGTTATTAAAATGTGTGAAAAAATTCAAATATTAATATACAGTATTTATATTTAATTAAAATAATTTAAGGATCTTAAACAATCACAGGATTGTAAAATATTTATTTACAATAAAACTGTCTAAATCCAATATCTATTATTTAATACATTTTTTTTATTAACTATCATTTGTAAGCATTCCTTTGAATGTTGTATATAGGTCATGGCTATTTTTTTCCTGTTGCAATTTTTCATAAATTTATTTATTTTTTGTGCATCCACATTTTTTTTAAAGTTCATACTACATATAAATAATTGGATATTCGATTTAATCAATTTGTAATATAGATTATGAATTTCGTTTGAATAATTATTAGTCGAATTTGGATCGAGAAACTCGTCAGCGTGTGAATTATTATCAATACAAATATTAACATGGTCATAGTCGTTTTTAACATTTAATGTTTCAAATCTGTGAAGTGCGTTATTAATTATAAATAAATATGCTTGTGGTGGACAAACGGTAGTTTTATTTATATTTATACGACACATTTTTGCTAATACTTCACTCTGTTTATTAATAATCATATAAGATACTGATTGTCCTGCAACAGCGACAAATATATTTAAATTTGCATCATGGTTATTATGGGAAATTACTTTCCTAATCCACAAATCCGGTAATGAATATAATGGTACAGATCTATCGATATCATGTAACACATTGTCAAGTATAAATTCCTTAATAAATTTGTTTTTTATGTTTCCATTAATATTTGTATCATGTATCAATGAAATAACTGACTTCCCTTTTAGATGATGTTCAATATCAAGATAATAAATATTGGCTCTCTCCCTACACATATCTTGGATTTTCTTAATATACTTCAATGTCTTATCATTAGTTTCATATAGAAAAGGTGCAAATTTAGCGCAATAAGGTAATATAATATGATTGTAAATCATGTCAACGGCATCATTTAATGGTATGTTAAACTCTTTATTGGCGATCATTAGCAAGTTGTTTAAATAGTTACTTGATTTGTCGAACACATATTTATCGTGTTCGTGAAAGTATAGTCTACGATCAAAAATTAAGCCATTAATATTTATTTGATCAGCTACCATTACTTTATGTCCAAAAAATGTTAAATGAGGCATGCAATAATATTTGTTATGTGTAAAAATTCCGCATTTTAATTTCTTGTAAAAGAATGATAATTTTCTATTTGAATATTTTTCAAGGTTTTTTAATACAGTGCTAGCTTTATCGTGTAAAGGTTTTATATCTTCATGGCGTAATAATATTATTAGATTTTCATTAATCATTTGACATTTCGCATTTATATCACCGTCGTCAAAGAGTTCATTACCATTAAATATATCATCTACGATAATGTTCCACAAATATTTTCCATATATATTATTTGGTATGACATGGCAGCCGAGTATTGTGAATTCAAATTCTTTATTAAATAAAATTATATCAGTGCTCAATTCACTATTGAAAATGTTATTGACAATTTCGTACAAATAACTAGGACAATCGTATTCGATTAATTTTGCTAGAAACTGTGGCCACCAAAATTGTTTTATCGGTAGAGATATGACAATATTATATATTTTATTATTATCTTTTATGAAATCATGAATAGATTGTAAACCTTTGTTGACATTATAGCGGCTTCCGTCGTGAAATTGTCTTGGAGAAAGCTTATAGCGTTTGGCTAAATGCCAATTAATTCTATTTATGATTAATTGCAAAAATATATCACCAAAAATTGACAAGTTCATATAAGCATTAAACGATGATGATTTAGTATAAGATGTTTGACACAGCCTTGGAATCATGTGTACACGTGGTTTTAGCCATGATTTTGGGAAATGTTTCAGCTTGAAACATTTATTAAACAATGAGGTAAATAATTTTGGTTCGGAGTCAAAACAGCGTTTAATAATGCTGGGCGTAATTGTATCATTTCCATATCTTAACTTTGTACAAAGTTGTATAATAATATCCGAGATTTCCTGTTCACCAAATAGTGGATCGACACGTGTATTAGTGATTTTTAAATTTTCATCAAATTTTATATCCGTATAATTATTGCCATTTGGATATAAATCATTCACCATTATTTCTAAGTCATCATTATTAAAATCAATTTTACATTTTAATTTATATTCTTTATTTAACATAAAGTGGTCATCAATTGATTGTTCAAATTCGCTATTAGTTTGTTTCATAGATTTTTCTAGAAAATCCTTAAATTTATCATGACACATTATACTGTCTGACTGGTTTATGGTAATATTGATAACATATTCTATATCTTGCTCATATTTTTTTATTAATGAATCTAAGTCGATTGAATTCAAATCTTCATTATTTAAAAATAATTCATTTATTTTTAAATTATGTTGCTGAGAAAAGTTGTCCCAAACATGGTCATTATAAATGAAATTTGTTTTGCAATATGCTTGTTTTATTTTTACATTTGTTGATATTTTAAAGGTTATATATTTATGATCCGAAAATGAATCACTTTGATCAAGTTGCCAGTTTTTTATGTATTTAATAAATGAGTAATTGCACATGGTTAAATCGATCCACGATACTTTATGTGATGGTGTACCTTTATTATTATTCAGAAATATTAAATTATTTTTGTTCATAAAGTCCCATAACTTGTAACCCCGCGGTTGGTTTCGAGGTGCGTACCACAATTTAAGCGACGAATTTGTATCAGCACAAATTATAAAATATTTTGGCTCATTAATTTTATTACAAGCATCTTGCAATTGATCAAGGGCATGGGTAATTTTTTCCACATTTTTATCATTTGTTTCACACTTCAGGTAAACGCTAAATATGGTCAACAACTTATCACGACCAAATTTCAACTTGATAATACTTATAGCATCACACGAATCAACTATCTCTTTATAACAATCAAGAGAACTTCTTATAAAAATTGCGCTTTTTGGACGTGTTTTATTTCCATTTGGAAAACGATTTTTATAAAATAAATAGTACCCGTCCAATTTTAAGTTCAATATTTTTGTACCTTTAATATCACCACAATACGGTTCTTGAATTAAAGCAATATCTATCCCATTTGCTTGTATATAATTTAGTAAACGTTGAGTAGCAAGTTGTTTGCGTTGCAGATTCACTTGCACAAGTTTTAATTTAGCTACCATAGTATTAATCACCTGTAAAATTATTATAATTATTAGTAGGTACTTGATTTGAAATTAAAGTATTTGAAAAAATTATTGTTCCTTTGTTTATTTTGTAATTTTATATAAACTACTGCAAAGTTAATAAAAACTATTTTTACAGTTAAAATAAATTGTATATTAAGTTAAATTTGTTAATAATCACATTTGCTTTATTCAATGATTTTTTGATGATAAAAATTATATTTTATCTTTCAATATTTTATAATTTAACATTATTAATTTTAAAAAATTATTCTCTATCTCTATCTGAAATACAATAAATGTTTTTACTCACGTTTGTATTATAATTTTATAATATATAAATTAAATGAATGATTATTTTTTAAAATATAATTGTAATTATATTTAAATGTTGAATACCAATATTAATTCATAGATAAATAATTGTAGATTTTTAAACAAAACAAATATCTAAATCGCTTTTGCACGTTTATGATCACATATATAAGGTGTAGGATTTAATAGCCGGTCACTTTGGGACACTATATTAGAATGGCTCTAAAATTTTATATAATTCAGTTGCAATCAATTTGATTTGTGGTAATAATAGTCCTAATATGTGGCTTTAATTCTGTATATATGTTTCATTCAA